>PISW01006854.1:0-100978 GCA_004023785.1 Mungos mungo
CTGCATGGCTGAGTTGGTTAAGCATCCAACATCCAACTCCTGATTTTGGCTCAGGCCATGATCTCAAAGTTTGTGAGTTTGATCCCTGCATCAGGCTCTGCGCTGACAGTGTGGAGCTTGCCTGGGATTCTCTCCCTCCCTCTCTCTCTCTCTGTGCCCCGCCCCCCCTTGCTCTCTATCTCTTTCTCAAAATAAATTTAAAAAATTATTTGAAAAGTGACTTAATCACTTACGGTGTGTCAGCCACGTTTCCGTAGTGTAGTGGTTATCACGTTCGCCTCACACTTACGGTGTGCCAAGTACACAGCTCTTATTTGACCCTCCCCTATTACGTTTCCTATTTTATAAATGTGGACATTGGTACCTGGCAAGGTTTACTTGCCCATGCCCCCCAGGATTCGAACCCAATTCTATCTGTCACCATGCCCGTGCCCCTGACCCCTCACTACCCTCTGTCCCAAGAGCTGGTGGTGTCCCCTCTATCTGAGTGCATCATGTATTTCCTGCTACATCTGCGCCATCCTCATGGATACAGGAGAGCTGCATCTGATTCTTGCAAATGTGTGCCTTCTCTTGATCTCCTGGTCCCATCTTCAGAATCTTGTGTCCTCCCGTTTTCTGTCTGTTTTAGGCGAGCCCCGCCAGGCAAGTGCAAGTACAAGGCAGTGCCGGTGAAAACCAGGAGTAAGCGGGTCCAGTTCAGGCCGCGCGCCAGTGAGTCCGCCTTTGTCTCAGGCTCAGGCCTTGGCCTTGGGACGCGGGCACAGCGCCCCTGCAAACATGCTTCCGTTCTTCTGGGGGGGGGGTCTGTTCCCCACGGAGGGCTGCGGTTCTGGACGCGGAGTGTAGTTCGTGGCTCAGTCTGTGCATCTGTGTCTACTGGAGTGTGGCCACCGGCGGCACCTGCTTCTGCAGAGACCGCTGTCCTCTGTCCATTCATCAGTTGTTCACCGGGCATCGTTCACTTAGCATTGACTTTGTGGCAGTCACCGTGCTCATCCCTGGGGCTACGGCCGTGAACCTGAACCTGTCAGAGCTCAGACAAATGTAGTGCAGGCAAATGAAGAAATAAATATAGCATTGAGGTTCTGGTATAACGGCCAGGAGCCTGAGGGGACCCCAAGAGTGAGTAGGGTGGGGACTCAGGAAAGACTTACAGAGGAGGGATACTATCTTTTTTTTAAAAAAAAATGTTTAATGTTTTATTTATTTTTGAGAGAGAGAGAGACAGAGTGTGAGCAGGGGAGGGGCAAAGAGAGAGGGAGACACAGAATCTGAAGCAGGTCCAGGCTCTGGGCTTTCAGCTGAGAGCCTGATGCGGAGCTTGAACTCAAAAACTACAGGATCATGACTTGAGCCAGAGTCGGATATTTAACTGATGGAACCAGCCAGGTGCCCCCAGGGACACTATTTTAAGGGAACTACTCCAGAGCCATGGATGACTGCAGTGACCCTATTAAAAAAGTAATATATTTATACCAAGGTCAGTTAAGGGAATTAAAAAATATTAATTTCTAAAGAATTTATATATATATATATATTAAAGATTTTATTTTTAAGTAATTTCTATACCCAACATGGGGCTTGAACTTACAGCCTCTAGATCAAGAGTCACATGCTATACCACTGAGCCAGCCAGGTGCCCCTCTAAAGACTTTATACAGAAGAACCCCATGCAGTTGTAGGTTCCCTGGGTGGTGTTTCCCATGGAGCTCCTTTCCAGGACTTCTGTCTCTCACTAAATAAATGTTGGTTTCCCAGAGACAGTCCTGGACTTGCTCAAGGAGCAGTCGGAGAAAGCTGCTAGAAAATTCTCCAATGCAACTTCAGCGTCCAGGCCAGACCGGACCTCATCCCAGAAAGGCCCCTCTGAGAAGCCAGCTTCTTCCACAAGGAGCAGCAGGAAGACATTTCGAGGGCCTGGGGCAAAGAAGAGAGCCAGAGGGTGGTCCCCAGGCCCCCAGGGCAGGAGGATGAGGCGGAAAACCCTGAGAGGCGGGGTCAGGACATCAGCACCGTGGAGGCGAACGGGCCGAGGTCTCCCTGAGCCTCTTCTGTCAGGGTGGCTGGTGGGGGGACGTGCCAGGGGGGAACTGCCTTTCCACACGTCCATCTAAGGCTGATCGTGGGCCTTAGATGGACGGGAGCCGGAGGTGAGGGGGGCACCGGCAGAGGGAACCTGCCTCAGGGCCGGTACGGTGGTCCTCCCCACGGCAGTCTTCTCTGCGAACAGACCAGATCCCCCCTAGCCAGTGCACCCTGCTCACTGTGTGCACTGGTCTGTAAGCCTGCTTGGAATCCCCTCTGCTTGTCTTTTGTTTTATAAATGCCTACAACCCAAAGTAATAAATCGACACTTGCTCGGACAGACCTGTATCCTTTGATCTCTTGGATGTTGGTCTGGCATTAGGCAATCGGGTGTGCTCCATCAGCGTGACCTCATCCCAGGTCCCAGAGGAGGCCTGGAGACACAGATTTCTTTTTTAAAGATCTTTTTTTAACGTTTATTTCTTTTTGAGAGACAGAGCTCGAGTGGGGGATGGTCAGAGAGGGAGGGAATCACAGAATCCGAAGCAGGCTCCTGGTTCTGAGCTGTCAGCACAGAACCCGACACAGGGCTTGACCTCATAAACCGTGAGATCATGACCTGAGCCAAAGTCGGACGCCTAACCGACTGAGCCACCAGGCACCCCTGAAAAGACCTATTTCTAAGGAAAGACTCTCCAGCATGGCCCCGTCCTCTGCCGCAGGCTGCAGCTTGTGGACTGGAACGCCAGAGACTAGTAATTGGCCCCAGCAAATAGTAGAATGACGGTGACTACGTTTTGAGTACTTATTATGTGCCAAGATTATATACACGATCAAAAACCTCAAACCCTTTCTTCTTATGTGCTGCCATGTGATGTTCTGTTGCAGAGGAGGAGGGTGACTCTTCATGAGGTTAAGCTACTTGCCCAAGACCACAGCAGGGAGGGGACAGGGAACTGCTCAGCTGGATGGGATCCAACACCCCTGTCCATACCCTGTGCACCTGCCACCCTGCAGGGCACTCAGTGAGGGCTGGTGGCTTTCACCTGGGAACCTGAGGAATAAAAGAGCCAAGGGAGGAAGTGATTTCCGTCTCTGAGAAGTTCTCCAAGTCTTGCAAATCATCCAGAACGGTGTAGGCAATCTGCTTTACGGAGAACAAAAACGTGAGATGCGGGGTCATGGAGGACGTTCAGAGGCCACGTAATCACGGCATTCGACACGCTTTCGATAACCTGCACAGATCTGCTTTCGACTTCCAAGATGCAGATTCCGTTTTCCGTTTCGCAATCTGTAGGCTAACCTAACTTAACCAGATCTAAATACATCAGGCCTCTTTTGGGTTCCTTCTCTCTTGTTCTACCTTTATGAAAGATGCCAAACGCTGGCCATCATTTCCTGAAGATCGTTTTTAATTTTTTTAATGTTTTATTTATTTTTGAAAAGAGAGAGAGAGAGCGAGCATGAGCAGGGGAGGGTCAGAGAGAGAGAGGGAGAAACAGAATCTGAAGATAGGCTCCAGGCTCATGAGCTGTCAGCACAGAGCCTGATGCAGGGCTCGAATCCACAGACTGTGAGATCATAACCTGAGCTGAAGTTGGATGCTCAACCGACTGAGCCACCCAGGTGCCCCTCAAGATCGTTTTTGGATCATTTTTTAAACCACTACCTTTGCCCTCTCTCATGGCTTTTGTTTTTTACTTCTGTCTCGCTTTGTAACTCTTGTGAGCACACTCTGGGACAGACAGGAACCTCAGGATCTCACCAGCCCTGGTAGTTTACACCTTCTGCGTCTTCTCCGATGAAGACACCACCATCAAGGGGGGAGGAATTCTACCCCGGGTCGTTCTGTTGAAAGGTGGCTGAACAGCCTGTGTTAGTTGGGGGAGATTGGAGGTGCCTCTGGAACAAATATTTGAGCGCACTTGCCTCATTTTTTTGCCCCTGTACCATCTTTCTTCAAAGACATGGTAAAATAGGGTCTGACCTGGAAGTGTTTCGAGCCCTGGGAAAAGGTGTCAAAATAAAGGACTGTGTCCTTCAAGGTCCAGGCCTTCTGAACATGGGTTTTGAACAGGAGGGTGGTGAATCTAGAGAAGGGAACCAAACAGGCATCCCTGAAATGCCAGGAGGCTGGGGAGCGCCCACCTATTCCTCTCCGGCAAAGTGGCTTTTTCTTCTGCAAGATGGGAATGCTTGTGAGCTGTCACAAAGAGGCACTGTGAGAGAACAGTCACTAGGTCACAGCCTCGGTGTTTCTGGGCATCCTTGGAGGCCAAGGTGTTGGAAAGTTCAGAAAAACTCACACATGCATGAACTTGCTCTTTCCAGAGACCAGCTAGGGGAGGGGGAGGCGGAGAGGGAAGGGGAAGGAAGCCTGAGGACCGGTCTTGCTGGAGGCAGAAGGGACTGGAATGCTTCAAAGGCAGATTTCTCTGAACAAACTCTCTTACTTGAGGACCAAGTAACTCGAAGTAAGCAGTCTTGGTATTACGGTACTTGAGGATCTGAAATGGTTTTGCAGAAAGGCATTCAGTGTCAGTGAAGAGGTGACCGAAGTCATCGTTATGGATTTTTTTTTTTTTTTGCACCAGTGGGGGCCCATTTCTTCAGGGCGCTCTGAGCATCTCACCTCCGCAGCATCCCCAGGGGCAGCTACCCCCACCCAGGAAGGGCTGATAACCAACAAAAGCATAAGCGTGTTTTTCCAGAACTAAAAATCCTGCAAGCCGAGATGGGAGGTCTAACAGTTGTGTTACTTCCAAAGCTAACTCAACTGAAGAAATACATTCCGTGAGGACAAATTCCGTATGATTTCACTCATATGCGGAATCTAAAAAACAAAGAAAAAGCAGAATCACATCTATAAATACAGAGAACAAAACGAGGGTTGCCAGAGGGGAGGGGAGGAGGGTGAATGGTGCAAAATGGGTTGAAGGGGGGCGGGAGGTATAGGTTTTCAGCCATGGAATGAATAAATTGCGGGAATAAAAGACAGCATAGGGAACATAGTCAACGATATTGTAATTGTGTTCTATGTATGGGGACAGACGGAGGCTACACCTGAGTGGAGCACAGGAGAGAGAAGGTGAATCACTGTGCACCTGAATGTAACATCATGTGTCAACTATACTCAAAAGTTAAAAAAATCCCCTTGCGCTGGTGGAGTTTAACATTATGTCGGGGAGATACTTAATTCCACCCCAACCAATGCCATACTCTTTGCCAAACAGTCCTGGCTCTGGGAGACCCACACATCAAAGAGACTCTGCCCACCAGTTTACCGGGGTGCATGCAGGTTAAGAATGAACCTGTGGGACCCCTGGGTGGCTCAGCCGGTGGAGCGTTCGGCTCAGGTCATGATCTTGCGGTTCCTGGGTTCCAGCCCTGCGTCAGGCTCCATGGTGACAGCTCAGAGCCTGCAGACTGCTTCGGATTCTGGGTCTCCCTCCTCTCTGACCCTCCCCTGTCGCACCATCTCTCTCTCTCTCTCTCTCTCTCAAAAATAAATAGCATAAAAAAAGTGAACCTGAACGCTAGGTCACAGGCCTCTGGCTCTCTAAACCTGCACCACCTCAGAAATATACGAGAGCTGCAAATTTAAAAATATAGATAAAGTTAATGTAATTAGATATTTTATTTCATCCAATATATCTACAGTATCATTACAACACGCGAGCAGTTAAAAATTACTAGTGGGGGAGTTTACGTTCTCTTTTTGGTACCAAATTTTCTATACTCGACGTGTATCGTACTCTTTCAACAGCCCAATGGACTCCGGCCACGTTTCGGACCCCCGGTGTCCGCGGAGGCTCGCGGCTACCTCGCGGCTCGTCCGGTACCAGCCCCGGCCCGGAGATCTGGGAAAAGCAAGCCGGGGCGGGCAAGGTCAGCGTCTTCGGAAAAGGCTCCCGCGGCTGCAGTCACGCGGGGCTCCGCGGCGCCGGGGAACGCCGGGGCGGGGGGGCGGCCGCACGCCAGGCCCCGCCCCCAGCCGGGGGCGGTCCCGTTCCCGGAGCCGCGGCCCCGCCCCCCGCCGGGGCGGGCGCGCGGGGCCGGGCGGGGCGCGGAGGCGCGGCTGCCACGTGGCGGCCACTGCGCGCGCCTGCGCCCCGGCCACGCTGGCGGCGCTCGGGCCGGGAGGGGCGGGCGAAGGGACGCGCGCTCGCTGGCCTCCCGGGAGGCGAGTGGGAACCGGCGCGGCAGCGCCGCCCGCCGGCCGCTTGGCGCAACTGCAGGCGCGGCGCCGGCCCCGCCCCCGTCCGCAGGCAGCGCCCCAGGCCCGCCCCGCCCGCGACCCCTTGAACCCACGGCAGACCGTTCCCCGCGCCTCCCCAGCTTCTCCTAATACGTGGCTGGTTCTCGGCTTGCAGGGCGTTGAAAACGAGCTCGTGGAGCCTCGCGTCTCCTTTTCTGGGGCTCGGGCTGCAGGTCTGGGTAGCGCTGGGGTCGCCGAGGACGGCTGTTTTGTTTTTTCTTTTTCCTGCTCTTCGTGTCGGGCCAGGAGTTTCTCTTCCGGGTCACCGCTAAAGCACCTTAAGGACGCCCGTCGTTTGCATTTCAGGAAGAGTAATTTTTAATTCTCCAGATGTAACGTTTTCAGAAATCGCTCTTCCGTTTTGGAGTTTCTAGTCCATGAAGAAGATATAAAAAGAAGGGCAGGAGTCAACAAGAGGCCCCAGCGAGGATCGAACTCGCGACCCCTGGTTTACAAGACCAGTGCTCTAACCACTGAGCTATGGAGCCTTCCCGTTACCTGTCTTGTTTTAATCCAGGGACATTGGAAGTAATATTACTCTTGCTGGCACTCTGAAAGCAACTGACCGCATGCATCCATTATCAGTGATAATCATGAAAACTATGAACCGCTAGAGAAAAACGCCTACGGTATGACAAGCATTAAAAAAAAAAAACTCAAAGTCCATGCTTATGATTACGAGACACTAAATCATCCCTCCGGAAGTCAAGTATACTGACGAGGGCTGCAAGGAAAAAGGCAGAAATGAAATCATATTCTGCTCGTATTATGAGTGGTTCTTTTACATGTGACAAAAAGCCTCCTCTCTATTGTTTATATCACAAATTGTATCGAGTGTAGTACTTACAGGGAAATGGGGGGGGAGGGTGTCTTTGCTTTTTATAAATTAAGCTATTGATTATGGGTGAATTAATTGATTTAACAGTATTTATTATTGAGTACTCACCTATCTCTAGACTTAGGAGGTAGGGTGAATAAACAAAGTTCTGTCCCTCCTCTTTCTTTAATGATTGGGGTCATGAAACTGTACTCATTCTTTTTTGCTCAATGAATGAACTACTGTAAGGAAGGAAGTTATGGTCACAACATGACCCCTTCCTGCGTGAAGGAGAGAATGAAGGTCATTTGTCCCAGCGCGCTGCCAGCCTCTCTCCCTTACCTCCTTCAAGGGTTTGTTCACTGTTCACTGTTCACTTACTCCACCAAACCCTCCCTGACCCTCTCTTTGAAACCGCCCCATCCTCCTTATCCTGTCCCTTTTACCCCCTACCGTGTTAACCTTCTTCCCTGTTACATAATGTACTTTATGATTCGTTTCTGTCTCTCCCTGTTAGTGTGTCGTTCTTCATGGCCAAAGGTTTTTGTTTTATTCCCCGCTGTATTCCCAGCACCTAGGCTAGCGGGTCGCACATAGTAGGTGCTCAGTAAATGTCTGAATGACTGACATCTATGTTCCGGTCCTAAGCTGGGAGGAATCAGGCAAGTGCTTGGGGGGTGACGGCTTCTCCTCTCCCCTCGACTTCCACTGCCTCTCCAACCAAGCTGGAATTTTGCTAACACCCTGTGTCTCCTTGGCCTGTGGGCTTTTCTTATTATTCTGTGTCCCCAGCCCTTGGCTCTGAGGTCCACTGTCCTAGTGCGTATGTTCCTCCTCTGCTCTAGAACCCTCCAGAAGTTTCCTGTTGTACTCAGGATAAAGGCCAAACTCCTCAGTGTGATTTTTGTTGTAAACAAACTTTCCCTGTCCCCCAGGGTCTGATATTTGGCACCTCCATTTCTCGTTTCTGGCCTCTCCCGCATGGAACGTCTGGGCGTGACTTCAGCGCCTCGTGTCATCTTCCCAAGCGCATCGAGAGCTGCCTAAGTCCCCATTTCAGAGGTGATCTGGGCGCGTTTTAGTGTTCTAGGGCGGCCTGACAAAGCCCCGCACACGGGTACCATAGAGATGTGTTGTCTCGCGGTTCTGGACGCTGTGGGTCCGATTCAAGGTGTGGGCAGGGTTGTTTCCTTTGGAAGGTTCGGAGGGAGGACACGTCCCAGCCTGTCTCCTTGGCGTTCTAGATGGCCGGCTTCTCCCCGTGTTTCGTTTCCTTTCTTTCTTTTTAAAAATCATATTTTAATGTTTACTTATTATTTTGAGGGAGAGAGAGAGAGACCGACCGGTCTGTGCGCCAGTGGTGCAGGGGGACAGCCTTGGGTCCAGCGGCGCCGCCACTTCGCAGTGCGACGCGGCTGCTGGTGATGTTCTGGCTGTTCTCGGTGGGAGGATGCGGGGTGGGGGGTGGGCGAAGACTGAGGAAAAGGATCGAGGAAATGCGTCCCTAGCCCTCCCACCTCCCCCCGATTTGATACCTGGCTTGCAGAACGAATTTAGTAGCGCCAAGTCCCGCTTGGTGGGCTCTCCCCAGCCTTCGAGATCACACTCGAGGGGCCGGCCGGCAAGGGAAAGATCTTGAGCTTTGGGGTCTGGTAGACCTCAGTTCGAGTCCGGGGACACCTGGGGACACCTGAGGACACCTGGTCCCGGCCGTCTTCCGCCGAACTGCAGAGTGGGACCGGCTGCACCGCGGGGGCGCTCGGGTTTCAGCCTCGGAGCCACCCGGTTCCCAGCCCAGCTCTGCCCCCTGCTGGCGGCACCTGTGTAACGGTACCTCCAGGGCTGCACCTGCACGGAGGGACGACAGGGTCGGGCTGCCCAGGGTGGTCGTGGGGACAGACGGTGACGCAGTGGGCCTCCCCTCCCCTTCAGGTACCGCCCACCCGGACCCGGACGGTCCCCGTCTGCTTTCTCGCCTTCCTTCGGACTGGGGCGCAGGGGCTGTATCCCTGGCCCCAGAGACAGCGATCCCTCCCCCTTTTAATCCCTGGAACATCCGGTCACTGGACCCTTCCCATCAGCCTTTTTTAAAAATATTAATTTATTTTGAAGGGGGGAGGGGCAGAGAGAGAATCCGGAGCAGCCCGCGCAGGGCGGGCCCTACAAACCTGTGAGGTCGGGACCTCAGCCAAAATCAAGAGCCTCCCACTGAGCCTCCCAGGGACCCCTCATTCCCATCAGCTGTTAACGCCCTGGAGCCTTGAAACAAGAGGAACAGAAAGAAAGGGCCTCGCCTTCCGGAGTCTGGGCACACAGCTTATTGGTGGAACACAGGGCCCACGGCCTTGAGCATGAACAGCGAATACAGACAGCTTGGTTTCCTCGCATGTAAAATGGGCCGATGAGGAGATGGTAAAAATAATGGGAACAAGAATACCATCTCATCCGGGTACCTGGGAAGAGCATATGACACGATGCATGTAAATACTTCACCCAGAACCTGGCATCTGGGGACTACCTAATCAATATCAATTACTTTTTAGAAATTTTTTAAACATTTTATTTATTTTTTAGAGAGAGAAAGCACAAGCAGGGGAGGAACAGAGAGAAAGGGAGACACAGAATTGGAAGCAGGCTCCAGGCTCTGAGCTGTCAGCACAGAGCCCTACGTGGGGCTGGAACCCATGAAGCACAGGATCGTGACCTGAGCTAAAGTCTGACGCCCGACCAACTGAGCCACCCAGGTGCCCTGATACAAGTTACTTTTATTACTAGTTTTGTACCTAGGGGATGAAGAGCGTGGGGCTCATAGGGCCCGAAGCCCCTTCTCTGTAGCCAGAGCTCCTTCAGGCACCTGCTGAGTGAGACATTATCACTCTGCTTTGGGAGCTGACACAGGAGTGGGTGAGTCATGCCCAGAAACGGGAGATTCTCTCACCTCTTGAAAGACCACGGATTAGAACGAACCTTATTAAAGTCAGACAGGGCAAGGGCTCAAGGAGGCGAGGGAGAGGATAGTCTTTCATTGCAGCAGCTGTCTTCTGTCCTTTCCCCCTGCTCCCCGCGGGGAGTTTCTAACCCCCAGCAGCCATAGGAGAGTGGGGTGCGGGTCCGGACTTTTGGTGGGTAGAACGATACTGGAAATGGTTAATTCAGAGACTGGATGGCAGTTGAGACACTGAAGGCATCTCAGGAAGTTGGCCAAGATTTTTGGGACAGTTTTATGGGACCATGAAACCCTCCCCAAAGAGCTCTTGTGTGTCCCTTTGATCTTTGTGGGAAGGGACAAAAGAAGCCATCCAGTCTGGGCAGGAATACGGAACTTGAGGGGCTTCAGTTCACCCAGCCCCGTGGGTCTCAGTTCTGGCTGCACATTAGTTATCTGGGGGCTTTAACAGATGTCATTACCCAAGCCCCAGAAATTCTGCCGCCACATCTGAGAACCTGAGCCTGAGAACCTGAGAACTTTCTATCTTGTAGATGAACACACAGCGACTTTGAGAGCTCAGATAACAGACCCCAAATAAAGACCCTATAGTCAATTATTGGCCCCAGGGTCTGAACTCGGACCCAGGACTGTCACCATCACCCTACAGCAACATCTCCTTGGCTCTAATGCTTAGAATTGGTATTCTTACAGAGAATGGCCACCATGTTTATGTCATTAAACATAGATCTAGACTTCTTATTTGAATAGTGTTACCATACTCGGGAAGGACTGTCAAGAACTGAGACTGTTCTGGAAATACCTGTGATCCATGGTCCCAGGATCTGGTGACAAGCTCAGGTTCTGCACAAAAGTAAATCTTTTCATGTTTTTTAAAAATTTTTTATTTTTGAGAGAGCGAGCAGGAGAGGGTCAGAGAGAGAGGGAGATACAGAATCTGAAACAGGCTACAGGTTCTGAGCTAGCTGTCAGCACAGAGCCTGACGCAGGGCTCAAACCCATGAACCGTGAGATCATGACCTGAGTCGAAGCCAGACGCTTAACCAACTGAGCCACCCAGGCGCCCCACAAAAGTTGGTTTTAAGTGGTAACTCATCCACTACCAGCAGTGTGACCTTGGCCGTGTTACTTAACCTCTCTGAGCTTCTGTATCTTTATCTGTAACATAAAGATTTCCGTAGAGAGTCAACACAGACTAGTTCCTTGATTGTGAAGATCGAATAGAATAACGTCATTTGTGCCTTTTAAGAGTTGTTATTAGTCTGATGTTTATATTCGGGTGTACTTGCCTTCTGGAATGGTAGTTCTCTAGCAGGGTGACTTCGCGCCCCAAGAGAGCATTTGGCAGTGTCTAGAGATATTTTGATTGTCCTAATGGGTGGGGAGAGGGTTGCTACTGGCATCTCGTGGGTACCGGTCAGAGATGCTACTAGACATTGACGGTGTGCAGGACAGGTCCCCTCCTCCCCCGCCCCCAAACAGTTATCCAACCTAGTGGTACCAAGGACAAAAACCACCAGCTCTGGCTATCTGAAAATAATTGGGAGCTTGAACACCAGAGCTGTTGGGTGATATTAGGATGGTATTTCCTGGGTCTTGCACTCGTGAGGAGGCAGGGCAGTGGTGAGCTCCGGGGAGAGTAAACAGCTCCATCTCTACTTTCAGCCCCCACAGAGGGTGGACTTTCTACCCCTTTGCCTCCAAGTTCCTGTGTAACCTGCAGGCATTAATTACATTGGCATTTATGCCCCTGAGAGCCTAATCTTGCACCTAAAGCTTCGAGTCGCTGGCATGAAAGGCTTAAATAACGCCAAGACGATTGCATCAGGTCCCACGGGAGGGCTGTCTTTCTCCACGGTTGTGCTTGGGGCACCTGGGAGTTACATTAGGTCTCCTCTCGCATGAGCTCATCATTTATAAATGACGGCCTCCAAAGTTGTGACACCGGGCTGGCAAGTGGAAAACTTACTCAGCTTTCTCGCTGGAGCCTTGTGTCTTAACTTATTTATCTTAAAAAAATAAGCTAAGCAACATACTGCTAGGCAAGCTCTGATATGCGAGGAGAGGAGAATGCGTGTAAGAAGTCTCCGTGAGAGCGCAGGACTCCGTCAAGGTTATCGCGGTTATTGATTTTGGCTGCGGTGGAGCGAGTGGGCGCTAGATGGCGCTACGCTCTCGCAACAGAAACGAGCTCGGCCCTGGACGTCCGTTATTAATGTCAGTGCTGGAGTGCGCACACCCCGGGGTGAAAAATATAGTAACAGGAAAGATTTAGTTCTTAAAATAAGTCAGCAGCCCAGTGAAGCCAATACTGCCGTGGCAGGTACATTTTCTTGCTCGAGCTGAGGGAGAAGGGTATTAACTGCCCACAGGCATCCGGCGACAGATATCAAACGATAAAAATACACAATTAAATGAAGCCACGCAGCAGACCTGGCCTCAGGAGAGAAAGAGAGCCAGCTGGGTTCAGCCATAGGGCTGGGGTCTGGCACCGATGTTCCTCTGGAATGACTGTCGTGTAAATGCGCAGTTGTCACGTGGACACCCTTTTTGTCGTCTGGTTGGCTCTTTGCCAAGTAGGAGAGGCCTGGCCCCACACTTAGGTGCTACGGTTCCCGGCCCCTGAGTTCACCTGTTAGGTCGGGGCTCACCTTCCAGACCCATGTTAGAAGATCACAGGAGGCAATGGATGAGAGAGGAAAGGGTGAGGCGGTGTTTGAGTGTTGCCATGGTGACGGGGCCGTAGTCGTTGTGGAACTGCTCAGGGCGCCCAGGGCAGTCTCAGGTGTCTGTCTCACTCACTTGATGGGGTTGGATTTGGACTCACTGGATCCTATGCAAGCACACAACATCTTTTTCTTTTTTATTTTTTTTTAATGTTTATTTTTGAGAGAGCGAGACAGACAGAGAGAGCATGGGGGAGGGGCAGAGAGAGAGGAGACACAGAATCCAAAGCAGGTTCCAGGCTCTGAGCTGTCAGCACAGAGCCCGACATGGAGCTCCAACACACCAACCGAAGATCATGACCTGAGCCGAAGTCAGATGCTTAACCAACTGAGCCACCCAGGGTCTCCCGACTCTCGTAGCCATGTCATGGAGTGGCCCTCTTGTAGCCATGCCCGTGGAGTCACAGGGGAGCAAAGCCCTGCTTTAGAAAGGGGCGGAGCAAAACAGGTGAGAGGGTGGCTTTGGGCCCAACGGTCTTGCATCCCAGCTCTGCCACTGACTAGCTATTTGACCCTGGACATGTCATTGTGCTTCAGCCTTGGTACTGTCATCTTTAAAATAGGGATAAAAGGGGCAGGGAGCTTGCAAAAACTGCTCCAAATGAGCTCCTGCCAGTTGGAAACGGAGGGCACTCACAAATGAAGGGTCAGGCAGCCCCGTGTGATGTTGGCGGCAGTGTTACACCGGAGGAGGGGCCTCAAAAGGACATGGGCAAGTGCTGTTTGCAATACTTTTAGCCCTTTTACATTTTTGCTTGTGGCCGCCTCGACTTGGTCTCTACCCAAGCGTGGGGAGGGGCTAGGGGTGCCCATGGGTGGGGCAGCGGGCACGTGCCACCACCTGCAAGGCAAGTATTACCACACACAGGGCACATCTGCAGAAATAAGGCCGTGTCACTGTGGACGATCGTCTGACAAGTGCGGAGAAAACTCACCTGCCTCAGGAGAAGCAGAGTTCCTGCCTTTTCCCTCAGATTATACAGTGTCCCAAGGCTGCTCTGGAAAAGAAATGCAATGAGTTCTTGTTCAATCATGAATGATACTTCCAAGGACATACACACACACACACACACACACACACACACACACACACACACACATTCTTCCACATAGATGCAGAGCTTTGTTTTTATTCTGAGTTGCACACATTCATCATGTTATAAATAGCCATGGACTCAGTGGGTGTCTTACAGGGTGGCTGTCCTCATGGCCAGTTAAGAAATTTGCCAGCATGTAAGAGGGATGTGAACCTGCTGGTCCAGGCCCGACCAAGCGAGCCCCTTTCTCCTCCCATCTGGCTTGGAACAGGCCAGACCCCTAGCCCTGGGGTATTAAGCCAGGGCTGTCTGGACCGGTGACGCTTCAGGGTCAAACACTCACTTTCCTGCAGTGACAAAGTGGTAGACAGTCTCCAGCACCCTTCTGAGGTCAAACCTTTGGGTTGGAAGTGTTTCTTGAAATAATTCTGATTTGTTAGCAAACCTCACTTCAGGACCCCGTAGGGTCAGATCACCTTGTCTTTTCATCTTTTGCCCAAGACTTGAGCCTCCTGAAGCAGGATCTCTGGGCTTTGGGATGGGAAGTACATTTGTCCACTCAGCCTGTCCCCTACCAGGCCATTTGGTGTCACTGGTTTCAGGTAGGATGGTTTGGGAGAGAGAACTAGCATTTGTTACGGGCACACTACATTTCAGGTACTTATTAGGTGCGTTATACGCACTTACCTAGTAAGTACCTGAAACATACCTGTTTAGAGATGTCTTCAAGGATGGCCTTGTCTCTAATTAGGCAGCTTGAAAATGTACTTGGGTTTAAAGCTCAGATCTGAGCGCTTTCTGGTGCGCTGTCCTAGTGAAGTTTATGCCTTAATCAAGACATGTTTATTTATTTATTTTTTTCATTATATTTTATTTTATTTTTTTATAATAGTTTATTGTCAAATTAGTTTCCATATAACACCACGTGCTTCTCCCCACAAGTGCCCCCCACCATGACCATTCCCCCTCCCTCCCTCCCCCTCCCCCCTCAGTCCATGGTTCGTCTCCAGTATTTAGTAAAGACATGTTTATTTAAGCATCTTCGCTGCAAGGAGTGCTGTCCTAGGTAATCTTGAGCAAGGCAAGGACATGCCGGCCATGGCGCCTGCCCTTGGGGAATTACAACACGGCGTGGGAGGAAGACATGGACAGAGGTTAATGAGTATGATCGAGCATCACAAATGCCCAGTAAGAAGAGATGAAATGTTCGCAGTGGGAGAGACACTGAGTGGTCCGTGGGGCTTCCTGGACAAAGTGGGGGAGTGAGTCAGTTCTTGAAACACATGGAAAATTTGGGTGGAGCTGGATTGGACAGGTTACAAGAGACGTGCTCTGAGGATCCAGTACCAAGTGGTGTCAAGTGGTGTTGATTCCTTCTTTGAAGTGGTGTCTGGCCTGAGCAAAGTGGGGACACTTCTCCCCAGAGTCTTGCTTAGAGCTTGGTTCCCTCATTCCTGGAATAGCTCTTGGGGTTCCCCAGAGAGGGAGGATCAAGTGGATGAGCTCAGTGACCTCATCTCCCAAATCTAAGAGCACTGTTAGGACTTATAAGCCCCTCCCTCAAACCACCACAAGATCATCTTGTGGCCTGGGTAGGTAGAGGATCTGGTCTGTGGATGCCTCTGTCTCTTAATCCCAACTCTCCCTATGGCTGTGAGTCCCTTTTCCAGCAAACCCAGGGGGCAGTGGAGTGGGGAGGGCTCAGATCTGTATCAGGCAGCCCCACCATTTACCCTACTATTTGACCTTGGCCAAGGTGCTTTATAAACTACGATTCTCTCATCTGTAAAATTCAAATTAATGTATACTAGTTTATGCCTTAAATTTTTAAAAATGTTTGTTTATTTATTTTTGAAAGAGAGAGACAGAGAGCAAGCAGGAAAGGGACAGAGAGAGAGAGGAGGGAGACACAGAATCTGAAGCAGGCTCCAGGCTCTGAGCTGTCAGCACAGAGTCCGACATGGGGCTTGAACTCACGAACTTCAAGATCATGACCTGAGCCGAAGTTGGATGCTTAACTGACTGAGCCACCCAGGCGCCCCCTAGTTTCTGCCTTTATACGTTACTCTGAAGCTTCGGTTGGATTGTGCATAAAATCATTTTATACAATCCTGGTCACCATGAATAAAATGCATTGGGCTGTTAGCCCTTTGTTGCTCTGACGAAATGCTTGTTGTTTGAAACGAGTTGTCACTGGTGCTCTTGGAGTATCCATGGCCTCGTGTCTGAGTTCTCCTCCTCCTGACGTTCTGAGAATTCATTGACCACCCTTGCCTGTAAGTCGTTCCAGTTTCTTGACTCATTTGACAAATGCTCATCGAGAGCCACCAATGTGCCAGGCGGGCACTGGGAGGGGGGGCAGTGATGAATACTGCAGACGCTGTCACTGTCTTGTGAGTGTGCCCTGGTGTGCCCGCTGTGGGGACGTGGTTACCGGGCACACTGGGTGGCCAGTGACGGCCTGATTGACCTAGTAGCTGGTGAGTGGCTGACTGGTACCTCTCTGCCTTCTCAGTGCCCAGGAGGCCAGCCACCCACCAACACGCCTTCTGTTCGCAAAGGTACCAGAGAGATGTAATAAGAACGCAACACCCCACGCCCAGGTGAGGCTCAGTCCTCTGGGCTGTGGTTTAGGAACATTCAGTCTCTCTCCTGACAAATCCTTCCTTCTCTGAGTGCGGCGAGTCGGGGCTCAGCTCTGACTACGTGTTAGAAGCTCTTGGGAGCTTTTGAAAGATACTGATGTGCCGGAGCCCACCCTGGACTGACAGAATCAGCCTCAGGGGCAGGACCAAGCATCCGAGTATTTTTAATGTGTCCCAAGTGGTTCTATGTGGCATCAGGGTCGAAATGGGTTCTTGTCAAAACCTCACGAGAGAGAAGCTCCTTGGAGTGGGGCTTTCGGCAGGCAACTTGTTGCTACTCGTTGGTGAGATGGTCTCAAATCGATTTCCCCAACTTTTCCCCTAAACTTCCTTCTGAGCATTTGAACCATTTGGTTAGGAAGACCTTGTTCTCAGATACAACTTCTGGCATTTTGCTCCAAGCGCGCTTGCTTTTTATTTTTTGATGAGTCCTGAAAGCTATTTCTAGGGGTGAGGTAACCTCTTGTCTCTAAAATGGGACAAACATACTACATGGTTTTCCACCTGTAAGATGGAACAAAATAAGAGAAAATTGGGGGCGGGGCGGTTAATTCATGTAAGACGTTAAAGATTCATTAAGTTCTTGTTATGTGCCCTGTACTGTGCTTAGGGTGTGTGTGTGCGCGTGCGTGTGTGTTTATACACACGCATATGCACAAGGTGAGTAGAATCGGGTTCTACCCTGAAGGAGCCATCAGGGTACCGGGGAAGGAGCCGTCAGGCGGTGAAGACACGAGCAGGGCCCGGGGTAAAAACTGACAGCTTAGAGGTGGTGCGGGCTCTGCGCAGGCCTGTCTTGTCTGGATTTGAATCCCAGCTCTTAAACTTTGGAAAAGACATTTGACCTTTATATACGTTAGCTTCCTTCTCTGTGAAATGGGGGACAAGACTCATATACCTTGTCAACTGGGCTGCTGAGAGGATTAGATATGTAACATCTACAAACCGTGTAGACTGGTGCCTGGCCAGTGCAAAGCATGTGACGAGGGAGGGTAATTATTGTTGCAAGGTGACAGTAAGAGCAGCGCTCCGTTTCCCATTTTTCCACGATGATTCAAAGATTCTGAATTTTCAAGACAATCACCCTGCACTTTAACATCAGGGGGTCAGGGGTCCAGTTCCTTCTCGGTTGCCAGCCTTGTCTGTGATTTAGATGCTGTGAGAGCATCTTGGGTATGTTTTAACGAGTCTTAACTTTTTAAAAAATGTTTATTCATTCTTTGAGAAAGAGAGACAGAGCATGAGTGGGGGAGGGGCAGAGAGAGAGGGAGACACAGAATCTGAAGCAGGCTCCAGGCTCCGAGCTGTCAGCACAAAGCCCGACGCGGAACTCGAACTCATGAACTGTGAGATCCTGACCTGAGCCGAAGTCAGACGCTTCAAAACTGAGCCACCCAGATGCCTCTGACCTTCTTGAGTCTTGATGTTCTGGTTTGTTAAATGGGAAGACACTGTTTCGCCGAGCTAGCATGAGGATAAGGCCCCCACGCAGGGCCTCTGGGCTCAACAGACGGCTGTGTATCCTGCAGAAAAGAGCGTGTCCCTCCCTGGAGCCAGGCACTGGCTGCACGCGGGGATATTCCTAAGCGTGCAGGAGCGCAGCGGGACGCAGCGGGGCAGGGGGGTTGGGGGTGGGGAGAGGAGGGTTTCGAGCTTGCAACCTGGCAACATGAATCCCTACTTTGAGAGTTCTTTCCTCCAATTCATCTCCGTCTCCCCTGTTGATAGGATTGTAACTTTGCGTTTGACCTGGTGGGATTAAGTGTGCCCCTGGATTCAGGGGACGGGGTGACGGCGAGCTGTGTGACATTCCCGTCCGCATGACAGGATAAACTGTCCTTGAATCTTCGCCACAAACTGAAGTGTAAAGCTATTCGACAGGTCTCGGGCAGAGCGTCCTGGGACCCAGGAGTCTGGAGCGACTCTTCATACCGGATGGATAGTTTGGAAAGACCGGGTGTGACCATGACTTCCCTTTCTCTGCAAAACGAAATCCACGTTTGAGTGGTGCCGGCTTGCGTCACCACGTGCCAGGACCCGAGGCGGATGCATGCAAGGCGGGGCGGTCCCAGAATGCCCTGCTGGGACTCACCTACGGACTGGGAGGCTGAACCGCTCCGGCTGGCTGTCTCCCACTCTTCCAGCCGGGCATGGGAGTCCTTAGCCATTTCCTTCGCAGGGGTGTGCGAGGTTGGTAAGACGGCTGGAGATTTCTCCGCAGCTACAAATTGGCTCAAAAATCCCTATGAAGAGTAAATTGGAAGAGAAAGAGTACATTGGTATATAAGGCATAAAATCAGACAAAAATCTAAAAAATACCTAACCATTCACTCTCTAACTTTCTGCCCCAATTCCTTCCTGAGAAGTAGGTGTGCAGGGCTGAGGGGGGAGCATCGGTGCACATATGAGTAGGGAAAGCTGAGGCAGTGAGTTCCGTGTGTAGGAAGGAGTGAGGGTTGGGATAAACAGTCATTGATGCAGCGGTTTGGGGGAAGCAGTTTGGATTCTCTTCTTCGGTGATGGCTTCCCTGAAGGGAGCAGATTCCAGAAGAGGGGTCGTCTGTGCAGCGTGGCATTTAATGGCCGTATTTTCTTTAATTGAAAGCATCCTTTCCAAACTGAAAGGCCCAGGAGCACTGCCCTCGAGTGATGTTCCATGAAGACGGGTTTGTGGTCACAAAGGCCCGGGACTCCAGTGCCTCTTGGAAATTCACAGCTCATGTTGACAGTTTAAAGGCTCTGAGAAGTCCTGAGGGGAGGAAAAAGGTTTCAGTTCATTTACCCAAGCACTGCACCAACTTATTTCAGCATGAAACCCGTTTTACATGTATAATGCCTACCTTTTGGGAACCTGGGTTAACATGAGGGGAGTAGCATTTCCCAAGTTTCTTCCAGGAAACGGGCTAGACGCTTTATAGCCATTATCTTATTTATGTCATACAGTAGCCTCCTGAACGGCACATTTTCATTTCCACTTTGCAGATCAAGAAACTGAGGTTTAGCAAGGCCAAGGCCAAGGGGCTTGCTCAAGGCTACACAACCTGTGGATGGTGGAGCCAGGTTCTGAAATTTGGGCCGGACCACTCCAGAAGGCATTCTTTGTTCACATCATCACTTTTCATAACACTGCTCTCCTTTTTAACCAAGGGGGTGGGAAGACATAGAAACAGTGAAGGACTTAGTTGGGGGTTTGGTCAGGTCCAAGTTTGGCTTGTTTTTTCTTTTAAGGTTTTTTTTTTTTTTTAATGTTATTTCTTTATTTTGAGAGAGAGGAAGAGAGAGGGCGCACAAGCACACGAGTGGAGGAGGGGCAGAGAGAGAGGGAGAGAGAGAGAATCCCAAATAGCCTCCGAACTCAGCTGGAAGCCTGACAGGGGGCTCGATCTCATGACCCACCGTGAAATCATGACGTGAGCTGAAATCAAGAGTCGACACTTAACCGACTGAACCACCCAGGTGCCCATTTTGGCTTGTTTTTTCTTCCCCATGGAGACAGTCCAGATCTTCCACCTTGGAGGAATCCATCTCCCTAGAGATAAAGGTCTGAGATTGGCCAGCCCCCCACACACGTAGGGATTATTGTGAAGAGGCAGCTCCCCTCGCCAGGAGCTCAGGGATGTTTAGACGGATCAGCGGAGGCCAACTGCCTTTATAAGGCCTTTCCATTTCAAGTAATCCTTCTTACGTAGTTTTGAAAATATTTATTCATTTTTGGGGAAGCGCAAGCGGGGGAGGGGCAGAGAGAGGGGTACAGAGGATCCGAAGCAGCTCCGTGCTGACAGCAGTGAGCCTGACACGGGACTCGAACCCACCGACTGTGACATCATGACCTGAGCTGAAGTCAGACGCTCACTGAGCTGCCCAGGCGCCCCTCAACTAATTCTTTCAGCAAGTTGCCCCCTTTCACATCTGCTGAAACCCTGTGGGCTGTGGAACATGTCCCCAAGTTCTGTTACAGAATCGTTCGCCCACGGAAGCCAGCAGGGCAAAATGTCGGAGGAAGCGTCCTGTTCCACGGTCTGTGGTCACCACCCTCTGATGCCTCATGTGGGAGGTGCCTCTGCTGGCGGGGCTCTGGGGGGCGGGGCCGGTCTAGGGCTTAGAGAGCCAGCCACAGGGTCGCCGGAGAACCGAGGACACAACTGCTGCTGTCAGGCTCGGGCTGCACAGGGGGCTCCCAGCTCTTCTCACTCCATCCTGGCGTGTCGTGGACGCCCCTCGTGTGACAAAGGGGCTTTGCCCTCAAGCCCGGCCTCACAGCACAGTTTAATATAATTTTTTTATGTCTTTATTTTATTTTTGAGAGACAGAGAGAGACAGAGTGTGAGCAGGGGAGGGGCAGAGAGAGAGGGAGACACAGAATCGGAAGCAGGCTCCAGGCCCTGAGCTGTCAGCACAGAGCCTGACGCGAGACTGCAACCCACGGACTGTGAGATCCTGACCTGAGCCGAAGTCAGCTGCTTAACCAACTGAGCCCCCCAGGCGCCCCCACAGCACGGTTTAAAAAGGCTTCCTTTATGTGGCCCGTCCTAGAGGGTCAGCTCAAGTGACAGGGGCAACAGACAGAACGCGGTGGTGGGGGGAGGGATGAGCATCCTTCCTGACTTCCCTCCCTGCTCTGAGACGTGGACAGTGCTGGTCTCAGGAGAGATTCCAGGAATTGAGCAGAGACCCTGTGCCCTTCACGGTCTCTGTGTGCGGTTCGTTCACAGTGCTGAGCGGTGCCGGCTGGGGCCCAGGCATGAAGACAATACAGATGAACACAAATAAAACATCCCCCCCACCCCGGGAGGGCACAGGTAAACACGCGACGACAAAAAATAGCGCTTTTAGGAGAGGGACTTACAACGTGGGGGCCCGGGACTGGGGGTCTGCCAAGGCCCCGCAGCTCAGCTTGGAAGTGGGACTTTCTTCTTGGACAAAAGCACAGGGAGGGAGAGAAGGGCCCTCTGGACCCAGGTGACAGTGTGTGCAAAAGAATGGGGAGGGGTTTTCTCCTTGGGTGGAAGACACTAGCTCCTGGGTGCAGGGGGGAGAGGAAGGGAAAGAGGAGGAAGAAAGAGCCCAGTTCAAGGGCACAGGGGTGGGGAAGAGTGCATTCGAAGACCTTCAGTGCAGTAAACCCTCTGCTGAGTCACCCTATGGACCCTCAGACGTGAGGGAGAACCACGGGCTTGGTTTGGTGCGAGGGGCCCAGGATTTAGCATCTCGTCCCCCATCTCTTCTCCGTGGCCGTCGGAGAAGAGATGATGAGGTCTCTCTCCCAGGCCAGGCTTCCACAAAGCCGGCGCCAGCGTGCGAGGCTGAGCCTTAACCTTTAACCACCGTATGATTGTTCACCATCCTCATTGGACAGCCGGGGGTGATGGTGGGATCCTTGCTTCTTCCTGAACCTTAAGGGGTGACAGGTGGGCCCTTTCGCAGCTGCGGTTGGACGGCCTGCCTGCTGGGGCCTGAGTGGCCTCTCTGTCCCAGCTTCAGGTGCGAGCCTGCCACGGAGAATGTCCCCACTGTGTGGGCAGCTGTCAGAGCCAGAATAGATACAGCGACCCAGGCTGCCGTTTGTCCAGAGTTGCTATCAAAAAGAAAGGAAAGATCTCCATGTCCGCCAAGATGTCACACCTCATAGATTTAAAGCTGGCCGCAGTGACTTGCTGACCCCCATACTACGCACGGCAGAGGGCACATCCGTCTTCTCCTTACGTAACTGCCCAGGCTGTCACGGACTCTCTGGCTAGGCTGGGCCCTGCTGATAAACACCGGGCTGAGCCCGCAGGTCACCGAGCAGCTCTGGCCGCTGCACTGGGGCCCAGGCGGCCCCGGAACAGGACCCAGGAGGGGCTCTTCCTACATTTTCCTGTTGGTCGCAATCACTCCCAGTGACCTTCATTGGGGTTTCTGGGGAATAATAACAGCAGGGAGATGTCACGGAAAATAAGCAGGGGGTGATGGTGACACATGCCAGCTCAGCGGTGTCTTGGGTTCCTTCTCGTGCTCTGGATAGCATGACCACCAAGGCCCCTGCAGAACGAGCTGGGCCAGGCATGTGTTTCTGGGGGACGGGACTGGGGAGCGAGGCGGGTTGAGAGATAGACCAGCTGAGCAGACCCAACAAGCATAGGGACCTATGAGCAAAAGCTGGGAGAAAGGAAGGGTCCTGGGTCCCAAGGGGCCCCGAGAGAAGAACAGCGAGGACAGGGGACCTATAGGTCATGGGTGAGGCCCAGCGGCCACCCTGTGTGGCCTCAGGGCAGCAAGATGAAGAGCGGGCTTCTAGAGAGCTGAGTGTGAGAGGGAGTTACGGTTTTCCTTCTGGGCCCTTCTCAAAGCCCTCAGAAGTCAGGCTCTGGAGGAGGAGGATGGAAAGAAGACACTCCCAGAGGCTTGATCTGCAACAGCAGGGTGTTAGGAATCAACCCTTTTCTTTTCCTCCTCTTTCCTTCCCCTTTCTTCCAGGCGGTCCCCACCTTTTCTGGCATGCCCACATGACTTGGGCTGGAGGGGACCTCGACATTTTGTTCCCAGCCTCAAGCATGGGGTTCCGTGAGTTCCAGGAGTCAGAGCTTTCCCACTGGGAGAGGCTGGGAGAGATCGGATGAGGGGGTCTCCTGTTTGCTGCCTTTGGGCTTCCATCCTGTCCACCTCCGTCTGGGGGGAGCTGAGGGGCGGCCGCAGCCCTCGGAGGGCGTGTGACTGTCGTGGACAGACGGGGAGAGGGTGAAGCTTTCATGTCACGTTGATTCAGGCTTTTGTCCCACTCCATGTGAAGAGGGTGAGACGTGCTGGGGTCGCAGCAGAATTCCAGGTGACGGAGGGCTCTGGGATGTTGGGGACCTGTTCCCACCTGGAGGAAGAACGAGGCAGCGGCCACCCGGCTGTTTGAGAGGCAGGAAGGGGCCCGGGGCCTCCAATGACTTGGTCTCCATTATGGTTTGGCGAAGGGGGGCTGCTCTGGAGCCCTGAATCAGAGTAGTTCTGGTCTCTCTGGGCACCAGTGAGTCACGAGGTCGGGGCGTTTATCTGGTGCACTGATCAGTCAGACAAACCCTCTCTCTTCCTTCCACCGCTCGCTTTTCCAAACACACTCAGATCAACCAACTGGGATAACAAAACACAAGCGAAAAAAAATACTCAAGAATAGAAATTGTCTTCATAGGACTCCCCCGCCCCCAACTTCTAACTACCACTCTCCCCAGGCCCTACTTTCCACATTAAGGGAATTATAGTGAAAGCTAGAGTTTTTGTTGTAGGAAGCCTGACTCTGCTTTGCGATGGCTTCATGAGAGGGTTAGGAATAGGGAACTGCCGGAAACACCAGCTTGGAGGAGCATGGGGACCTTTCTTTGTCTCTCACTGGGAGAAGGGGGAGGAGGCAAGCATGTGAGTGTGGGGCTGTACACCCTGAGCCCTGGGGCAAATGACGGTCCCTGCTCTTGACTTTGGCTCTCTTAAAAAATTTTTTTATGATGTTTATTTTTGAGAGACAGAGTGCGAGTTGGGGAGGGGCAGAGAGAGAGGGAGACAGAATCTGAAGCAGGCTCCAGACCCTGAGCTGTCAGCACAGAGCCCGACGCAGGGCTTGAACTCATGAGTGTGAGATCATGACCTGAGCCGAAGTCGAATGCTCAACCGACTGAGCTACCCAGGTGCCCTTCCTTTACATTTTTAAAGACTGGATAAACTCTGGTGGCCTTGTCCTTGTAATAGTTCTGGCTGCGAGAATGAAGGATCCATGTAAGGAGGCTATATTACTTAAAATAACAACTAAAAAGGGTCAAGAAACATTTTATATTAGTATCAAATCCTTTAAATATGCCTTAGGTCCCTAAGAAGTCCGGTGGCGGAGTCATGAACTTCTAGGAATCACATGTCTTCATCCATCACTAGACAATCAGTTTTAGGGACACCTGGTTGGCTCAGTCGGTTAAGCCTCCGACTTAGGCTCAGGTCATGATCTCACATTTGTAGGTTCAAGCCTGCGTCAGGCTGTGTGCTGACAGCTCAGAGCCTGGAGCCTGCTTCCGATTCTGTGTCTCCCTGTCTCTCTGACCTTCCCCGCTCATGCTCTGTCTCAAAAATAAATAAAACATTAAAAAAAAAAAGAATCAGTTTTAATGGTTTTGATGCCGTGAGTCCAGTCTCTCCCCTAAGTCATGATGCCCCTGGGGCGGCCGGAACTAAGAGTTGTTCATTCTTGCCCTGCCTGGACGCTTCCCATTTGTTATCTCTCTCAGTCCCTCCGCCCCATCGCCCCTCCCTGGACACAGGTTGGTGTCTCTCCCTGTTGTGTAGGTGAGCACAGTGAGACAGAGGCTGGGTAATCTGTCCAGTATAATCAGAACAAAGGGGGCAGGAGTTAAGAAGGCTCAGCGCTGGGATTTGAGCCCGAGCTAGTCTGACTTGGAACACTTTGTTCTTTCCATTACACCTAGCCGCCTTTCTGTGGCGTTGGTTCCTGTTGTAAAGGTCACAAACACAAAATATTCCATCTTTTCGGGTCAGGTGTGCCAAAATCGCAGGTTTGGCCTTGGACCCTTGGACTCTGTGAATGCCTTCGAGGTGAAGCCTGTGATTTGCCTATATGCCCCCTGCCGCTCACAGCTGTGTGCTAAGTCGGGTTGATGGGGCAGGTGGCACAGAAGGTGGATAATTGATTTTCTTCTTATGAATATTCATTTGAGGTTACTTCTCCATCTGCTCTCCTTCTGCAATTTCAAAATGGCCACTGAGTCCTGAACAGGCCCTCTCCTTCTAGGTCACTCTTCATACCGCTGGAGGAACAGAGCTGAGCCAATGACTTTTGGAAGGCCAGAACAGAGAGTGCCGCGTGGATTGTCTGGGCTTGGGGCTTTTCCAGTGTGCATATCCTTAATTGTATTGAGCTCTTTGGAGCCATCTGATGAATTGATTCTCAGCACGGCCATCTGCACAGAAATGCAGGGCCTGCTTGCAGGACTGGGAGGCAGTTATGCCCGAGTTATGTGGCTGGGCCCCCGGGCAGCTCTCGGAAGGGGAGAACTCATAGGTCGCCACCGATAATAGCCTGTGATGGAGAAGAAGAACCATAAAGTGCAGAGGCCTCATTAGTTTTGATGGATCTGGCTCGAATAAGACATTCTAGTCCCCTGTGTAAAACCCAGGCTAAGTACCAAATAAAAATGTCTCTTTGGGCCCTTAGGAACTGACTTGGGGGATGGAGAATTCGGTGACTCTCTTGCTATGGTTCAAGGGGTCAAAAGTCACTCAGTTTGTGTTGAAGCCATGTCTTTGCCTCAGAAGAGGCTGTTTACATGGTAGTCTATCAACAAGGACTGAATATTGAGTGACTCTTCCCTCATCAATGAAATGTGACTGATATTCCCAATAATGACCCTTCAAGATAGAAATACATGCAATGGTCCCTTATATCATTACATCATGTTTGCTGACGTCTTAATATAAAATGTATGTCACAGATCCAATTCTGGGGACAAGTACAATGTGTGTTTCGCCCCACACCCCCACCAAACCACCAAGCAATTCTCAGTTATCAGCTGGGTGTCCTGCAATTCAATTCAATTCTGGAATTATCTACCTGGAGATAGTGTCCGATCCCCCTGGTCAAAGGCTTGGTTTTCCACTCCAGATGCCAATCTCAGGTCTAGGTTGTCACTCGTGCATCTGATCCCCCCCTGGGGTTTGATTATTTCACTAAAGTGGCTCCTGGGACTCAGGAGACCAGGATACTCACTAGATTATCAGTTTATTGCAGAGGATATAAGGATACGAATGAACAGCCAGGTGGAGACATACATAGGATGGTGTCTGTCTTTGTGGAGTTTGGGGCCCCATGTGATGGCACATGGAAGCATTCTGGTTCACCAGCCTGCAGGCTCTTTGGACCTTGTCCTTTTTTGGGGGGTTTTATGGAGTCAAATTTTTGGCCATTGGTGACTGAGTCGGCCAATCAGCAGGGGAGGATAGAAGTCCCAACCTTCGCAGATTGGCTTCCTGGCGATCACCTCCATCCTGAGTTCCGAAAGTCCCCTCAGTCATGGTGGAAAGGGATTTGTTGTGAATCACTGGTCACCCATTTGCCTTTATAGCTCTGAAGGGATTTCAAGAAGTGAGGACGAAAGACCAAATATTATAACAAAAGATGGGCCTACCACTCTTGCTCCGGAAATTCCAAGTGTTTTGGGAACTGTGATCAAAGAGCCATAGACCAAGACCAAACTATATATTCATTATCAATCACAGTATCACAGGATGGCATACATTCTTTGAGAATTTTAGGCCTTACATTGTATTTAGGAATATTCTCAGCATTGAGATAATTAGTACAGTTCTGACCACGATGGATACCGTGTAGCTTAAGCTACATTTCTTAGTCAGTATTCATTCGTTCGTTCCTTATTTACACTGACCTCTTTCATTCTTTCTTAACAATTAAGAGAGAGTTGCCCTGTGCCTGGAAGAGGTAAACAATCAATAAAATATAGAAGTTGGCATTATGTGACGAGAGCATGAGTTGAGCCTGAGTCTCAGGCCCTGTGATAGGCATAGAAGACCTGGAGTCCTGGGTAAGACACAGCTAGTGCTGGGGAGGAATAGTCTAGTGGGGGAAAAGACCAAGAAACCAAGCAGTGAATGCCTCAGAGAGAGGGCACGTGGAGGGGCTTCCTACACTTGAGGGGCTCAGGGAACATGAGGGATAAACGGATATTATCTAGGCAAAGGAGAGGGGTGACTGAGGGTGAGAAAGAGAGCATTGCATTACAAAAGGGTGGCCACTCTCCTGGAGAGAGGCGACCCCCCTCTATTTTGAATTGACCCCTTTCTTGACAAGAGTCCTCTGTGTGCACTTTTGGTCCACACCAGTGGTTCTCAGCTGGATTTTGCTGCGCTTACCACCAGTCCCCACTCCTTCCTCCCATCTCCAGAGACATTTGGCAACATTTGGAGACATTTTTGGCTGTCGCAGCTGGAGGGGTGGGGGTCGCTACTGGTATCTAGTGGGTACCGGCCAAGGATAGTGTTAAACATCCTACCCTTACATGGGACACCCCTCCAACAAAGGGTTCTCAGGCCCCAAATGTTAATACTGCTGCTCCCGAAAATGGCAGTCGAAGTCTCTGCACTAATTCTCTGCCTCTGAACTCCCCGCAAGAGAACTTTTATAAGGAGGTGCACTGATGGTGGAGGGACATTGAGGCACCTGCCCAGAGCCCTTCCTTGGGTCCACCCGCTAGATGCTGGAGGAGGGACTTCCTTTCTGTCATTTGCGTTCCTCTCTGTACTAATATAAAGCACTTGACTAATAACTGTAAAAGGAATTGAAGTACAAGATGCTGCCTTACAATGGCATTTTAATGAATAATCACTTGAAGAGTTTCTGTAAAATGGAGACAGTAATATCACATTGGGTGGCTGTGACTAGGAAAGTAATAACGTATGTGAGTGTTTACATGGAGTACTCCCAAAGTGCTCCTTCTTCTCATTTTCATTAGTGTGTGATGGCTTCTTTGATGTGTCAACTTGGCTAGGCTCTAGTTGCCAAGTAAGCAAATGCTGATCTAGATCTTTCTAGGGGCGCCTGGCGACTCTTGATCTTGGGGTTGTGAGTTTGAGTCCCAGGTTGGGTGTAGACATTACTTAACAAATAAGCAAATAAAAAATTATAAAGTTTTTATTTATTGTTGAGAAAGAGAGAGAGAATGTGCACTCACATGAGTGGGGGAGGGGCAGAGAGAGAGAGGGAATCCCAAGCAGGCTATTCGCTGCCAACACAGCTGGACTCGGGGCTTGAGTTCACAGTCTGTGAGATCACAACCTGAGCTGAGATCAAGCTGAGGTCAAGGGTCTACACTTAACCGACTGAGTCACCCAGGCGCCCCTAGGTCTTTCTGTGAAGGTATCGTGCAGATATAGTTAATGCCCCTAATCCGGTGACTTTAAGTAACAAAGATTCTGCTGGATCACTTGGGTGGGCCTGACCTAATCATGTTGAGAACCTTAGAAGCAGGGCTGAGGCTTCCCCTGGGGGAAAACAGGGGATCTTCTCTTGGATGGCAGCTCCAGCCTGTGCGTCTCACCACACGAGATCTTTTCTTTCTGACTCCCTGCCTGCCTCGGGGTATCAGGCATGCTCAGCCGGCCCCCACTATGGCACAGGCAATTCCTTGTAGTAAATCTCCTAATACATGTGACTTCTACAGGTTCTGCTTCTCTGGTGGAACCTCACTGAGACAATTAGTATTTGTAGTATTTTATGTCCATCTGATAGGAGGTATTTCAAGATGCTTGAAACAGATTTAAAAACAGTTTCAGGGGCCCCTGGGTGGCTCACTTGGTTGAATGTCCAACTTCAGCTCAGGTCATGATCTCATGGTTTGTGAGTTTGAGCCCATGTCGGGCTCTCTGCTGTCAGCGTGGAGCCCACGTTCGATCCTCTGTGCCCCTCTTTCTCTGCCCCTCCCCCACTTGCTCTATGTCTCTCAAACATAAACATAAAAAATAAAAAAAAAAACAGTTCCTGCTCAAATCCTTGTCCCTACCCATTTCTGAGTAGACAGATGATTGTCACAGAACCCGCAAAGAAAGATCTTTTAGTCAGTCTCTCAGGAGTTGAGGCTGAGAGGTGGTTTGCATATGGGACTGACCTGGACATGATCTCTATCCTGTATAAACTTGCAATCCAAAAGCAGGATTCAGGGAAAACATACTGAGCTTTATGTATAGTTCAGCTTTCTAGTGAGGGTGAATTCCAAGGTGAAGTGCTTATGTGTTGGGCTGGGTGCTGATGGGGCAGATGCAAATTATAGTGAATCTTTGCCACCTACACATGGAAATGAAGGGATGCCAAGGAAGGGCTGGGTGAGGAAAGGGGCTTGTCCAGGGGTCTGCCAAGGCTGCAGAGGGGGCTGCCAGGAGAGAAGAGGGCAGACTGGCTGTTCTAGGAGAATTTCATGGGAAAGAATAAAAAAGTATCCAGAGGATTTTATTGTATTTTTTTTTGAAGTTTTTAAAGCTTACATGAGTAATCTCTACACCCAATACAGGGCTTGAACTCATGCCCCCAAGGTCAAGAGTCACACACTCTTCCAACTGAACCAGCCAGGTGCCCCTACCCAGGGGATTTTAAAGACAGTCTTGCTGTGCTGTGAGAATATAGACCTTCCCTTCCTCCCCATGAAATCTTTAATGAAGTATTTATTCACTTGTATCAATGAATTATGAAGTTTGATCGATTTCTGGGATGTGTTATGTAAGAGGAGTGGAAATCATAATGGAGGTTGCACATGGGGTGTGGCCACCCGGTGTGGCTTAGAGAACCGCTGAGGATGCACATGATCTAGCACCACCACTAGAAAGACACACGTTTTCTAGTTTCATTGCAGCTGGTAGAAAGTGTGTCATTTGTGATAAAGTGGCTCATCGAGGATACATTTATTGCCCCGTCTGTTGGGGATGCTGTGCTGGGTACCAGGCATATGCCTGAGAACAAGTCTGCCATGGGAGTTTGATCTGGGTTGGGGGACATGCTATTTATAAATAGAAGGTAATTATAATATAATGTGGGATGAAAAAACACATGAGAAGGTGCTAGGGGAGTCCGTGATAGCATACAATCTAGACCAGGGTGAAGGGATGGGACTTTGTGAGGGAAGTGACACCTCATCTAAACCAGAGGCTGGGTAGGAAGTGAATGTGGATTGTTTCGAACTGAAGGCAATCAAGATCCAGTAGACTCAAGAAAAACTTTTTTTTTTTTTTTCTATTTTAGAAGAATTTACTTTATTTTTTATTTTTTTTTTATAATAGTTTATTGTCAAATTAGTTTCCATATAACACCACGTGCTTCTCCCCACAAGTGCCCCCCACCATGACCATCCCCCCTCCCTCCCTCCCCCTCCCCCCTCAGTCCATGGGGAGAGGAAGAAAAACTTTTAAGTTTCCCTTAACTACGTAGAAAAAAATTATGTATAGAAGGCCTGGCCCAGAAAGAGAACTATTACCAAAGATGACATTTTATCTGAAAGACCTCTCAGCATGGCGAGGCAAACAGCTAATTGCTAAACATCTGATCTTCTTATTGTCCAGTGAATTATTGTCCTCCCCTTTGAGGACCCAAGCCCCTGTCTCATTCCTTTGCACAGGATGGCATTTAACCCTGAACTGACTGCGTTGTCCTTGGGTCTCGTATTTTTTTATGAGGCTTCTGTAATATGTAATTAAGTCTGTTTTTCTTCTGTTAATCTGTCTTATGCCAAGTTAATTAATAGACCAGCCAAAAGAGCCTAAAAGGGTAGAGAAAACATTGTTTTTCCTTCGCTACAGAGGTAAGAAGAGCTAGAGACAGGTGATCTATACTCCTAGTCTAGCAGCTAATTTTTTGAATAGATGCTATGTTTCTTGTAACCACTCTTGTATTTTGATTCTTCCTTGGAAGCTCCAAATGGACATCATACCTCGACATGAAATGGAAACGTAATTGAGGCTAAGGCTCTTGAACTGTTTTCTAACAAAAAAATCATCCACTGTGAAAACGTTTAAGGAAGAGAAACAGTCGAGCCTGGCTGGTTTTCTGGTTGTCCTGAACTGACAGATTGAGGGCTGTACCTTAGAAGTTAAGAACATTATAAAGGGAACAAACATGGCACAAACATGGATTTGATAACAGGTCTCACAGTAACAGAATTTTGACAAGACAGAATTTGTCCAAGCCTGGGATGGACAGTTTAAGGATAAATACAAGCAAAATCTTTATAGAGTCTATTTTATGGAACTTTTATTCTATAAATTGTGGTGCAGACTGAGATTACAGAAATGTTCAAGACCTCGGACAGATGTCTAATGGATGCATAGTGGGCTGCTAAGGGAAAGGAATAAATCACATTATCATCAGATTTTGACATCATGGAGACTTAAATTGCCTCTACCACCAGAAGGGAATGCTGGAAGATATGGACCATGAGACCCCCCAATGACAATGGTATTGCTCTCTCCCTAAGTGGGTGTCCTAAATAATCTGCATCTAATAATATTTTTATTAATATAATTTCCTCTCTTTTTTTCTGGAGGAGAGACTTGTAGCCATAGAGACCTATGACTAATTGCAGACGATGAATTACTTATCTGTTACCTGTCTCTCTACCCATTTCCACCTGTCATACTTCACCCATATGTCCTCTGTTGGATTTCTCTCTCCATGCTTCTATTTCGTAGACCTTGGTTCCACACAGCTGACATTTAAAAAAAAATCACCAGTATCTACTTATTTATTTCCTTCTGAACTCTGAAATCGAGTCTCAAGTTCACTAGGGTGGGAGTTAGTAGGAGAGTCAGCCAAAGTGAAAGACATTAGCTCATCATTTGATATGGCCCCTGGTTGAACTGATTTGTAAGTGGAAGTCTCTTTGGTTGATTACAGGAGGACATGGAAAATAATCCTCTAGCAAGGACTATGGAAAAGAATTCCATCAGAGTGAAAAAAGGGCCATTGTGCTAACTTTTTGTAAAAATTAAGATTTTACTTTTTTAGAGAAGTTTAAGGTTCACATGCTATCTTGTTCTTAAGGGGCCTGCTTTCCTATATGAGTGGAATCAAGAACCAGTGTTTTAGACAACTCTTGTTCCAATTAGTTTCCATGAATCATCTGAGCGATCATTTGTGTGTTTAGGGTATATTTTTTGTCAGCATTTTCAGGATTGTTGACAGTTTTCCACATCACTTTCCACTGTGCAAAGATTATGCCATAGTTTGGTGAATTATAAAGAAAGGAAGTAGAATTGTCAAGGAGTGGTGGTCAGGGTGATCTTGGGGATCTAGCCCAGGACATCCTTGAACTCCTTTCCCTGACCTGTTCCTGGCCCGTCTCTGCTGGGATAAGGTTGGGCTTGTTGGTCCTCATCTACCTTCAGAACTATATCAATGCCCTACTGTCTGCCTCCCATCCCTCAGGGTATCCAGCAGACTTGCTCTGACTGGGGCTGTGTCCTAGTACTTCTGTCCTGTTATTAATCGACTCCTTAAGTTGTGGAACTTTCATCTGAATGTGGAGTGGAACCGTGGTCAGTAGGGTAGACAGTTGGGATGGAATGGGATTCCTGGCTTAGGGGTGACCTTTTAGCATTGGCTGTACCTGGTAAGACACCAACTGTCTACCTTTCAAGGTGAGGTAACAGTCCCTTTGATGGGGCAGAGGGAGGTACTGACTACTGGTTCCTTAATATTCTTTGATTCAAAGGTTCAAATGCCAACTTATTATTTTTCTACATAATCTTCAGATTTGTTTTTGTCATTATGTGAGTTGAGTAAAGTATAAATTTTCTTCAATTTTCCTTCTTCCTGAAAACTTGTGTTTTACCTGATTGCTCCATCAACTAAATTCTCCTCTTCTTAAATTCTCCTCTTATTAAATACTCCCCACAACTTTTGCCTATTTGTTTAATTGGTTAAAGAAAAATTACAAAATTAAATAGAATCATTGTAATATATGGAATATATATTATAAAATATAAATAGCTAGTAACAGCTGATCTATTACACAGCCTCCTTAAATCCTATCCTTATGAAATCACCAGTGCTAAAAGCCTGTTGTATACACTCTTTCACATCTTTCTTCATGCTCCTCCAAGCCAATACAAACATATCTGACATGTGTAGGTTCTTTTTTCCCCTAAACATGAGCTCTTACTATCTAATATCCTCTACCATGCATTTCCCCACTAAACACACACTGTGAGTATCCATCTGGATGAGTAGATGTCTTTAACCTTGCTCTGTTCATATAGTAGTCATCAGCAATGTGTGGCTACCGATCACTTTAAAATGGCTAGTCCAGATTTCTAGTGCTTAGTATGAAAATAAAAAGAATGTAAACTACCTTGTTAATAGTTTTTACTTTGATTACATGTTGAAATGACAATAATTTGGGGGCACCTGCGTGGCTCAGTTGGTTAAGCAGCCAACTCTTGATTTCAGCTCAGGTCATGATCTCATGATTCAGGAGTCTGAGCTCTGCATTGAATCCCTGCTTGGGATTCTCTGTCTCCTTATCTCTCTGCCCTTTCCCTGCTCACACACTGCATGTTCTCACTTTCTCTTTCAAAAATAAATGCACAAACATGAAAAAAAAAAAGAGAGAAATGACAATATTTTAGATACATTGAATTAAACAACATATATTACTAAAATCAATTTCACCTATTACCTTTTAGTTTTTTTAAAGTAAACTCTACCCACAACGTGGGGCTTGAATTCACAACCCCAAAATCAAGAGTCTCATGGCCTACCAACTGAGCCATCCAGACATGCCTATTTCCTTTTACTTTTAAAAATTGTGGCTACAAGAAGATTTAAAACTACTTGCATTATGTTTGTACTGGACAACACTGCTCTAACTCATTCTTTTTTAAAGTTTTTTTTGAAGTTTATTTTTGAGACAGAGAGAGAGAGAGAGACAGACAGACAGACAGAGACAGAGCATAAGTGGGAGAGAGGCAGAGAGAGGGAGATGCAGAATCTGAAGCAGGATCCAGGTTCTGAGCTGTCAGCACAGAGCTCAATGTGGGGTTTGAACCCACAAACTGTGAGATCATGACCTGAGCCAAAGTCAGACCCTTAAATGACTGAACCACCCATGTGTCTCTAACTCATTCTTTTACTAGGAAATTATATTCCAAAGAACTTCATGTAAGCTTTAGTAAGTTGGTGACCTATATCTGTACAAAAGTATTTTGTTTGAAACTCTTTCCATGGAGAACTCTTTATTTAGCTATTATAATCTAGAAACATGACCATTTTTCTTGAAGACTACGCTAAAACAGTCACACCTAACACAAGGTACACATTTCTAATAGGTTGCTGAGCTACCAGCAAATTACCAAACTATGTCTGTTATACCAGCAAGTCCCCCTTGTCTTATTCTCCTTGAATAGCTATCATATATGCAAATAATTTTACAGAATTACATAGATTCAGCACTGAGGCTAGAGGCAGTGGATGTAATAGAGAAGGATGAGCTTGGAAGGCTTCAGGGAAGCTTTAAATTTTAGCTAAAGTTTGCTAATAAGATGCATGTGGTATTGTAATTTGGAAAAATACTCTAAGAGGGACAATATCTAGGAAGTCTGACTGATAAGCTATGCAGAACCTGTAGCATTTTCCTTTCATAGAGAATGAACTTCATTTGAATCAGAAGACCTGGGTTGGAATTTGGACCCAGCCATGAAAAGTTATGAGATCTTGGATAATTCACTTAGCTTTTCTGGACCTTGGATTTCTTTCCGAAATGAGGTGACATGACTCCCCATATAGTACTCTTTTCTTCCATGCCATGATGTTTCTCAAATTGATGGGAGAAGCTGATGATTTGAAATGAATAAATTGTCATTAAGATTTTAAAATGAAAAACAAAGTCCATTTTATAAATATATAACTGTAATAATGTCATATATATGGATGTATATATAGTACATACATATAATATAATATAGAACTAGGCTGTGCCCTTACTTCTCCTCTATTTTTTCTCTGTTTTGTGGTCATGGTTACAGATGACTTGGGCTTGCTCATCATTGCACATTAGTGGGTAGAGACAGGTCTAAGTTCTCAGTCCTATCCTTAATTTGGGTCCCTTTTCTTTATAATAAACCACTGTGCTGTTTTCTAATAGCTTGAAGCCTTCTTCATTTATTTCAGCGACTAAATTCTTCCAAGATGAAATATCTGGGGGATGTATATCTTGAAATGGAAAATCTAGGGGATATATATCTTGGACATAAAGTTTGGCTATTCTATAGGAAAATATTTATAAGTTGGAACAGTAGAACATGGCTCTATGCTGCTAATGACTATTACAGAAGGTCTCACATGCATTAGAAGGAATGTGCACTGGCTCTGTGCAGTGGTCTTCACTCTGCAGCTCCAGGGTATCAGGGCATGTCTGTGGATATTTGTGATGCTGCAGGTTAGAGGAAAAGGGAGTTGCTCCATAGCCAGTGGAAGGCATCACCCTAGAGATTCTTGCATTGGGTTTGGCTGACTGTCCAGGGTTATGCCCTTGTTGCAAAGCTCTGTCAGTCACTGGATAGGTTTGGATGACTTCCACCAAGCAGGCCAGGCAAATTTCAAGGCTTCAGACTGAGCTTCCTAGGGAGAAATGAAAAAGCAGAGGGAGGGAGTCAGAGATTCTGGTTAGGACAATAGCTTGTGTGTGTGTGTGTGTGTGTGTGTGTGTGTGTGTGTGTGTGTGTATCCAGAAATGCTCAGATTACCCTCAGCTACCAGGCAAAAGTCACCCTGCTCTTTTGGGTTATCTCCCAAAGGCCATTAAATCCTCCAAAAAGAAATTGATCTATTGTAACTCTGATAGTTCTGAGGTGGACTGTACTTTCCCAGAGTTTCACATTATTCATTTCCAGAAAGTAATTTTAGTTGATTGCCTTGTGGTCTTTTTAAACGAGGCATTTTATAAAATAGGAGAAAATTGAAAGGGTTGGCTCACCTTCAAAATATATCCCTTCTGAATGCTCTTAAGGGCAGTGCAATTGCCAATTTGGGGTGGAAACTTGTTGGAGTTTCTGTCCCTGGAGGTTCTTAATGGAGGGTGAGACAACTGTCTTTCTTGGTTCATTTGGTTGGATGCCTGCTTTGGACAGGTGTATCAGATGACCTTGTGATCCCTTCCAGTATTGGCACTTTATGATTGGGTAGATTCATAAGATTATGTGAGGTTCAGGATTTTACCCATCTGCTTTATTATTTGGTCAAGTGTCACTTAATCTTGTCTCTCCCTGCAGATTTTATATTATTTGAAGCCTGGGATGATGGCTGTGTTTCTTTCATGCTATCCATGGAAGAGAGAGAGCACGGGGGTAACTTATGGAGAAGGGCTCTGGAGGAGACAGTGCCTAGGGAGATAGGAGGAAGGTTCCAGGTGAAAGGTTGACAATTAATGAGAGGAGCCATACCACATCTTCTGAGGTTGGAGGGAAGGTGTTAAGACTGATATGGATGTAAATACATTAATAGATAGTCATGCAAAAAGATGAGGGAGATTCCATTTTAAAATGGGGAAACATGAGGAAAGATCATCCATGGAAAGAAAGAAATTTAAGGGATACAAACAGAATGGTAAGCATTTGGAATAGTTACTGTGGAGAATATAAAAGGGTGCTGACCAAGGATAAGTTAAAGGTTTGGTGGGTGGTGCTAGAGGCTCAAATAAATTTTTAGGCCATGAATATGTTGTGGAGCCAACTCTGAGGACATCCTGGTTTTTGTCAGCAGTGTGCAGCTGATGGTGGGTATAGGGATGGAGAAGGGGGACGGGAGCATTGATTCAAGGTGGGGATTTTCCTGAGTGATGTAGTAATAGACAGAGAGATGCAAGGTAATCAGGGTTAGCAGACAGAAGAGTTCAGATAACCTCTTTGAGGATGCAGGATTGGCAGGGAAGAAAAAGCATTGCTGGTTGGAAAAAAAATGGGGAATCCAAGAAACGAACATTCTGTGGGGCAAGAAATCAAGTGAAGTGGAAGGAATAAGGAAGTGTGAAAACTCAGAGGGTAGTCAGATATGGCCAGAGAGTAGAATATTTGAATTTAAGATTTGTGAGTGATGATAAAACCAAGAGCATTGGGAGGATGTGTTATCCAAATGCAGGGCAGTAATGGAGTAGAGTTAGGGAGATCCATGAACTTCAAGATCACATTGTTGGGATTATCAGATGGGTGTTTTATCTGCATGGACATGCTTATCTCCTAGGATTTGGGTGGGAGTAGGGATGGAAAGGACCATGACTGAGGCCTCAAAGAGCTATGATGTGGGGAGTATATGGTGCTCTGGGGACTCAGAAGAGGGTCTCCTAACCCCAGACCTGGAGAGCTGACGGACTTCTGGGTGAAGTGATAGTTACACGAGTCTCCCAAAATGAGTGACATTAGCCAAGGGAGGGAGAATTAAGGCGGGGAAAAGGGTATAGCTGTTCCAGGTAGAGGGAAGTAGAATGTTAAATGGATCAATATTCTATAAAGTGTGTAGCTTCATAAAATTAAAGATAATCTGGAGATGCAGCATCTATTATTAAATAACATAGTCTATAGCTTGATAATCTTCTCCACTTAGAGTAGCCCTTATTTTGTTATTTTTAATTAAAAAAATGTTTAAACTCAGACTTCTGGGGGCTACAATTCACACCCTCACATTCATAACATATGGGAAAGAAAGAAGATGAAATGTTTCTGAGGACCTGTCTTCCTGACATCACTAAGACTTAACCCTCTGTCTGCAGATTAATTTTCAATTATAGAACTAGTGCATGATTTATTCTACATGACTGAATTGGGGGGGAAAAAAAAGAAAAGAAAGACATGGAGCTGACAAAGCAGAGAACAAACAATGAAAGACAGATAATATACCCAAAGAACATTTTGACTCAGTAATATGCAAATGAGGGAGCCTTATTACTCTGTGCAAATGTTCACATGCTAAAGGTAGATCAACAAAGGGTGAAAGCACTCAGAAAAGAGAACCAGAATGTCTGCAAGGGAAAGAGAAAATCAGAAAAGAAGCCAAGTCTATTTCAACCAAGTACCTCGGATCATAAATTAGATCGAAGGAGATTTAGCTAACGGACATGTTGGACTTAGGACCCATGTTCTTTTTTCCACCTTGTTCTCGCTGTGAGAGGGGGTTGGATGGGGCACAGCGTGAAGACCCAGGCTTTGGACCAAAATGGACCTGGTCCTGCATCCTGACTCAGTCTCAGCGAGCCCTTGAGCATGTGCCCAAGCTTCTCTGAGCCTCCATTTCGGCAGCAGTAGAAGAAGCAGCAGCAAAAACTCAAGTCAAAGGGTGGCTGTGAGAATTGGGAATTATGTATGTGGAGTGCTGAGAACAATACGCAATACAGAGGAGGCAGCTCATAAGTGGTAGCTATTAGCCAGAAGTACTATTGCTACTACTTCTAATATTATTACTTCTATTAGTGCTCTGTCCAATAAATGAATCTGTACAGTCTGTACAATAGAGAAAGGGCTTGCAAGGGATATTTTATATGTGTATGCCACACTCAACCAATTCTTGCCTTAATAAAATAATTCAAAATGCAAATGGCACCTTCACAGGGCTGCAGAGGGATTATAAGTCTTTCAGAGGCCAGTACACATTTGTCAGAGACGTTCTATGTGTGTGTGTGTCGGGGGGGAGGGGAGATGTGAGGGAGATGCTCGAAGCAGCTCTCTTCCTCTAAATGCACAGTCTAGAAGTATTCTAGCCCCAGAGGAATTTTCTTAAGCTGACTTAGAGAAATAACCCAGACCTTGTGGCCATGTACAAACATCGCTGTGATCCATTTGTCAGAGGGAAGACGGATACCCTCTTGGCAGCATCTCCAGCTCCTTCTTTGAGCAGGATGCCTAGAAGGTGCATCATTTGAATGCTTGACACAGGAAGGATGACCTGGTGGACAGGTGGATTCAGTGCTGAGCCTTTTTGTAAGATCTGTGTGTTACAGATCTTGAAGGGCCCCATTGCTCACCTTCCCGACTTGTATCCAGCTGCACGGGGGACAGTGCCCCTCTCTGTTTTAATTGTGCACCTGTCCAGAGCAAGGTGCCAGGGAGCTGCCATCTTCCAGCCTGATAAATATATTATGTCAAATTTAGACTTGACCATTTACATAGCTTCTGGAAAATACATTTTCTAAGTGTAGAATCTCTTTTTTGATGTCTCTGGAAATAAGAATGCAAATTTGGTGTTGGAAGAGCTACATGAAAAGGGGCTATTAGGAAAATACAGCAGGGTCCGAGGTGAAATGTAGGAGGTAAAGCGAACATTGGCTTGGTGATTTTAGAAGAGTGAAGCACAAACCCAAAGGGGGAGTTTCTTTTAGTAAACACGGTTAGATTGTGTTTCACTGTAAAGAAAGTAACCTGGGAAAGCTGTGGGTCTGCCTTCCGTGGAATCCCAAGGATGGAACCTCATCTGCTTGAAATGGATGAGGGAAGGTGAGCTGCAGGCAAGGAGGTTGATTATATAATTGCTAGTCCCAAACCATACATTCTGGTTCCATATTAAGGAACAGAGCTGCACTTTATTTTATTTTATTTTATTTTTTAATAGTTTATTGTCAAACTGGTTTCCATACAACACCCAGTGCTCTTCCCCACAAGTGCCCTCCTCCATCACCACCACCTCTTTTCCCCCCTCCCACTTTCCCTTCAACCCTCAGTTCATTTTCAGCATTCAGTAGTCTCTCAAGTTTTGCATCCCTCTCTCTCCCCAACTCTCTTTCCCTCTTTCCCTCCCCCTGGTCCTCCATTAGGTTTCTCCTGTTGTCCTGTTAGACCTATGAGTGCAAACATATGGTATCTGTCCTTCTCTGCCTGGCTTATTTTGCTTAGCATGACACCCTCGAGGTCCATCCACTTTCCTACAAATGGCCATATTTCATTCTTTCTCATTGCCATGTAGTACTCCATTGTATATATAAACCACATCTTCTTGATCCACTCATCAGGTGATGGACATTTAGGCTCTTTCCATGTTTTGGCTATTGTTGACATTGCTGCTATGAACATTGGGGTACATGTGCTCCTATGCATCCAGAGCTGCACATTTTAAACAAGGCATTTAAAAATATTTATTTTTAAAAAGTGTTTCTTTATTATTTTTTATTTTATTAAAAGTTTTTGATGTTTATTCATTTTTGAGAGAGAGAGAGAGAGAGCGAGCAGGGGAGGGGCAGAGAGAGAAGGAGACACAGAAACCCAAGCAGGCTCCAGGCTCTGAGCTGTTAGCACAGAGCAAGGTTCAAACTCACAAAACGTGAGATCATGACCTGAGCTGAAGTTGACTGAGGCGCTGAGACACCACGAGCTTTTAAAAATATTTAGATAAGCATATTTCTGGAGCTATGCACCTAGCAGAGTATTAAGTTGTTTTCCTTTTTCCCTCAAATTTTTATTTAAATTCTTGTTGGTTAACATATAGTACAATATTAGTTTCAGGAATAGAATTCAGTGATTCATCACTTACATACAACGCCCAGTGCTCATCCTAATAAATGCCCTTAATACCCATTACCTATCTAGCCCATCACCCACTCATCTTCCTCCATCAACCCTCAGTCTGTTCCCTATTTTTAAGAGTCTCTCATGGTCTGTTTCCCTCTCCCCTCACCCCATTATGTTCATCTGTTTTGTTTCTCAAATTCCACATACGAGTGAAATCATGTGGTATTTGTCTTTCTCTGACTGACTTATTTCATTAATATAATGTATTCCATCTATGCATTGCAAATGGCAAAATTTCATTCTTATTGATGGCTGAATAATATTCCATCACATATATGTAACACATCTTCTTTATCCACTCAGGAGTTGATGGACATATTGGGCTCTCTCCATAGCTTGGGTATTGTTGATAATGTTGCTATAAACACTGGGGGACATGTGCCCCTTTGCATTTGTATTTTATTATCCTTTGGGTAAATACCTATTAGTGTAATTCCTGGATTGTAGGGTAGTTCTATTTTTAACCTTTTGAAAAACCTCCATACTGTTTTCCAGAGTGGTTGTACCAGTTTGCATTTTTCTCAGCAGTGCAAGAGGGTTCCTGTTTCTCCACATCTGCCAACATCTGTTGTTTCTGAGTAGCTAATTTTAGCCACTCTGACAGGTGTGAGGTGGTATCTCATTATGGTTTTGATTTGTATTTCCCTGATGATAAGTGATGTTGAGCATCTTTCCATATGTCTGTTAGTATCTGTGTGTCTTCTTTGTAAAAGTGTTTATTCATGTCTTCTTCCCATTACTAAACTGGACTATTTCTTTTCAGATGTTGAGTTTGCTATGTTCTTTATAGATTTTGGATACTAATACTTTATCTAATGTATCATTTGCAAATATCTTCTTCCATTTTGTAGTCTGCCTTTTAGTTTTGTTGATTGTTTCCTTTGCTGTGCAGAAGCTTTTTATCTTGATGAAGTCCCAATAGTTCATTTTTACTTTTGTTTCCCTTGCCTTCTGCGACATGTCCAGTAAGAAGTTGCTTCAGCCAAGGTCAAAGAGGCTGCTGCCTGTGTTCTTCTCTAGGATTTTGATGGTTTCCTGTCTCACATTTATGTCTTTCATCCATTTTGAATTTATTTTTGCATATAGTGTAAGAAAGTGGTCCAGTTTCATTGTACTGCATGTTGCTGTCCAGTTTTCCCAACATCATTTGTTGAAGAGACTGTCTTTTTCCCATTGGATTTTCTTTCCCACTTTGCTAAAGATTACTTGACCATATAGTTGTGGTTCCATTTCTGAGTTTTCTTTTCTGTTCTGTTGATCTATTTGTTTTTGTGCAAGTACAATACTATCCTGATGACTACAGCTTTAGAATATAGCTTGAATTATGGAACCATGATGCCTTTAGCTTTGGTTTTCTTTTTCAGAATTGCTTTGGCTCTTTGGGTTCTTTTGTGGTCCTATACAAATTTTAGGATTGTTTGTTCTAGCTCTGTGAAAAATGCTAGTGGTATTTTGATGGAGATTGCATTAAATGTATAGACTGCTTTGGCTAGTATAGACATTTTAATAATGTTTGTTCTTCCAATCCACGAACATGGAATGCTTTTTCACTTCTTTGAGTCCTCTTTGATTTCTTTTATAAATGTTCTATAGTTTTCAGAGTACAGATCTTTTACTTCTTTGGTTAGGTTTATTACTAGGTATCTAATTGTTTTTGGTGCAATTGCAAATGAGATTGATTCCTTGATTTCTTTTTCTGCTGCTTCATTATTGGTGCATAGAAATTAAATTGATTTCTGTACATTGATTTTATATCCTGTGACTTTGCTGAATTCTTGTATTAGTTTCAGCAATTTTTTTGGTGGAGTCTTTTGGGTTTTCTACATAGAGTGTCACGTCATCTACAAATAGTGAAAGTTTGACTTCTTCCTTGCTGATGTTGATGTCTTTTATTTGTTTTTGTTGTCTGACTGCTGAGGTTAAGACTTCCGGTACTGTGTTAAATAACAATGGTGAGAGTGGACATCCTTGTCTTGTTCCTGACCACAGGGAAAGTTCTCTGTTTTCCCCCCCATTGAGGATATGAGCTGTGGGTCTTTTGTATATGGACTTTATGAAGTATTACAACATCTTTATTCACTTAAGTGAAACTGGCTCATATTGGCAAATATAAGCTGGCAATTTTCCTTCTTTTAAAAAAATTTTTTTTAATGTTTATTTTTGAGAGAGAGAGAGAGAGAAAGAGAGAGAGAGAGAGAGAATGTGAGTGGGGGAGGGGCAGAGACAGAGGGAGACACAGAATCTGAGGCAGGCCCCATGCTCTGAGCTGTAAGCACAGAGCCCGATATGGGGCTTGAACCCATGAACCGAAAGATTATGACCTAGCTGAAGTCTGACGCTTAACCAACTGAGCCACCCTGGCACCCTGTATGCTGGCAATTTTCAAGATGCTCTCCCAGGTATCGACACTGGGAACTTATCCTGAATGATTGACCTCTATCTTCGGCCACTGCCTTTATTCCATTGCTGTCAGAAGCCTCAGATTGACAGTCGGGTTTGACATCTGAGTTCAACCTGGCACTGACTCCCCTGTGGGTTGCAGCCTCTGCGTTCACTCCCTCACCTCACCACGGATTCCCTCCTGTGATCTGTGGGCTCTGCCCTGGGCCCATGGAACTGAACAACTGGAACAAACTGGCACCTTGTCCTCCTAAGGTCTACACTGACAGAGGAAAGAATTGCGTTAATGCCTTGGGTTTACTATCTCTGTTAAGGGAAGAATGATCAGAAAATTCATAGTGCCTGTAACTATTTCCTAAAACAAGGATATTCATCTTCTTTATAGACTTCAGGAAGTAAAAGTGCACTTGCAATTCTGCAAATTGCATTTAAATTTGCAAAATATTGCATATCAGCTAGGGAATCAGGGTCTTACAAACCTAGTTTCAAAACTGATGGTTCTAATGACAAGTCCTTTTAATTGAAAATTTAGCTTGGGAAAGAGGTATACAAATACATGCTTAACCTTACTAGTTGATCATGGACGTTAACCTTTAGCTAAGTGGACATGGTGTCAGACTTCTCATTGCTTCTTGACTGGGTGTGGAAAAAATGGGGAATTCTAGAAATCAGTCTCTTCCCACTGTGAGAGTATGCTGTGAGCTTATGACCACAGTCTCATCTATAGAAAAGAAAGTCCTGTGAGGAGTGACTCTGTTTCACCAAATTCTCCTCATGGTTAACCTACTCACTGAAAATGAACATGGTAATTAGGAATATGCTCTGTCTGGGAAGGAGCAACCAATGGTCACTATCAATATGTCACCGAAATGACCTCGATATCCTCCCTCCAAGTTCACAAAATTCCGTCATGTGAGTGATTTTGCTTCATTCGCTCAACAGCCTTAGAGGGAAGTCAGACATCTTTTATCCCCATTTTGCAGACAAGTCAACTATGGCCCAGAATGGTGAAGAACCTTGTCTGGGGCCTCACAGCTGCAAGGTTGCAGGACTTGGACTTGAAAGCCGCTCTTGGCAGTCTGAGTCTGTGTTTTTGCTGCTGTGCCATTCTGTATTGAAAGTGTGTAGAGTATACTGCAAGGGTCCTGCTCAAGTGCTTTATAAGGCTGATTAATCATCATCCTAAGTGCCTGGGAACCATCCAACATTATTAATCTTTTCACCTCCTGACCCTGGACTTCAGCCTTTCCAGAGAGGGAATCCAGCCAAGAACACACAGCAGCATCCTTCGGTCATGCCCTGCGGTATGGTGATGGGGCTTCATTTGTTCTGATGTGGAGTGTGGTTCCCAGAAAGCCATGAGCTAGCCTTGCCAGGAGAGGGAAGAGCACAGGACCACTGTCTATCAGGCTGCTCCACTGTGGCTCTATAATCCGTGGACCTGTGTCCACAGTGAGTGATAGTGGCATGAAAATGGTGCTTTAAGCTGCCACAGGAAACAGGGAAGATAGATATACAAATAATGGGTGCATGATAATAAAAATGATGGTGCATTTTGCTACATCTTTTAGTCCAGACCAGAGATGATAGAACATGGCATCATACTCTGTGCTGATGCCCGCAACACCTTAGAAACAAGCATGTAAATAGCTAGAAAGAGCCCTGAGCTGGCAGCTGGCAGCGTTCTGGTTTTCTTTGCCAAGTGTCTTCAACTATCATTGTCACCACATGTCCCTCACATACTTCTCTACTTTGCCCTGCTTTCCCCATCTGTAAAGTGGGGATGATTTTGCCTACCCTCACCCTCCATTAGAGGATGAACCAGATTGTGGGTGTGAAGTGCCTGAATGAAGTGTCACACAGACAAGATCACAACAAATGTCTCTGGCTACTTGAACACATGCGAGGGGTACTTGGAAAATATCACTAGCTGGCATTTCATAGTATTTTATAAAACATTTTCATATAAATTATTCTTATGCATGTTGCAAATTATTATTACTTCCTGCCTTTTAGACATCAGAAAATGAAGCTAATGTTCAGACCAGATGACTGCTAAAAGGCAGAGTTGCAATGGATTCTGCCATTGGAATGCCTACCCTGTCTGCTAACGGATGCTCCTCACTTCATATGAAGTCCACGTTAGGTTTTGGGCTTTACTCCAATTTAAGTATTCTGTGTTTTGGTCAACTGCTTGCATGTTTTACCTCTTTGTTCTCTGTTGTCCTGTAGTAGTAGGAAGATTTACCTTCTACCGTTTTTGTTTTGTTTTGTAGTAGGGACAGCTACCTGATTGGAGTGTGCGTCCTTGCTCTGGGCAGAAACACAGATCCAAGATACTTCTTGCATAGAATCCTAAAATACTGCTCGAGCCTCTAATGCTATCTCATGGTCAATATTGTGAAGGTGTCTCTGTGATTCTCCCATATCCTTGGATGAGAGATTAGGAGTAAATGGGATGCTGGTTTGTGAGATCCAAACCTTGGGGTTTACCCTTGTCTGTCATTGTAATGTAGTTTTATTAAGACAAAATTGAAAGCATTCTAAATGTCCATCAAGAGGGAATGGGTTAAATAAATTATTATATGTTATTACAGAGAATAAAGTAAATTCATATTGTTGATACAGAGAGATTTCAAATTAATAGAGGTAAGTAAAAAAGGGGTATATATTTACTGTGATTCCATTAAAAATTATTTATTTAAACTCAAGTTCGTTAACATACAGTGCAGTCTTGGTTTCAGGAGTAGAACCAGTGATTCATATAACACCCAGTTTTTATTAAAAAAAAAAAGATCTCTCTCTCTCTCTCTCTCTCTCTCTCTCTCTCTCATCATCATCATCATCTATCTTAATACACTTACTGATGAATAAAATACTCTGAAGTGATATTTTAAAAGTAGGGAAGGGTTCGCAAGAAAATTTTAATAGTCATTAATTCTTTTTTTTTTTTAAATAGTCATTAATTCTATTACAGCCTGAGGGTTGGAGGGGGAGAGAGATGTTAACTTGTCATTTTAGGTTTTCCTATATTTTCTGAAAATTTAACCATTATCCTTATTTTCTCTGTCTTGGTTTTTTTCATTTTAACATGAGGATATAATAAATGAGTGCACATTTCAACAAGTGCCCTCCGAGTGCCCACCACCCACTTAGCCCATCTCCCCCACCGACCTCCCTTCCAGCAACCTTCAGCTCGTTCTCTGGATTAAAGAGTCTCTTATGGTTGGGCACTTGTTAGGATGAGCACTGGGTGTCCTATGTAAGTGATGAATCACTGGGTTCTACTCCTGAAACCAAGACTACACTGCATGTGAACTAACTTGAACTTAAATAAATAAATTTAAAAAAATGAGTGGAGTTTTGATTCATGACACCCAAACCTTGGAGTTTGCACTTGGTTTTTCACTGTAATGTTATTGTGTTAGGAAAAACATTGGAAGCAATCTAAATGTCTGTCAAGAAGGGATGAGTTAACATCTCATAAGATTGTTGAGAGGCTTGAATGATTAAATACTTAGGAGGTGCTACGGTGATGCCTAGCACATAAATATCCAGTAAATGTCAGCTGTTATTAGTTTTACAGTTATTAGTAAAGAGGAATAACTGCTTCCCTTCGGGTTCTGCCAGGACCATACATCTATAAATAGAAAAAAGTCCGGGATTCACTTCTAGGTCTGTCCTTGGTTGAGCCTAAGTAAGAGGTCATAACAGAGCCGAGGCTCAATGATTCCGCCTGTCCCTTTTTCACCTTCGCCACGATAGATGGCAGCTGTTTGTATCTTAGTAAGAAAGAAGATGTGGAGGTCAAGTGGACTACATTTTCAACATGTTGACCTCAGATGGAGGAATAGCGAAGTGTGGTATCATAAAAAATATATCTGGTGTTTGTCCCCGGTTCCTGGCACAAAGCTTCACAAACTCTTGGAATGTCTGTGTTATTCCAACAAGGTGAATCGTGCTGAGCCCCTAGATAGCTTCAAGATGGGGTCACCAGAAAACCAAACATGTGATGAGGATTTGGAACTTTGGGTCAACTCACCTTTTGAGGAAAAGAGAGAGCTAGGGATTGAGTTCAAGCATTTGGTCAGTAATTTAATCAGTCATGTCTGTGTAATGAAATGCCAATAGAAACTCTGCACGCTGAAGCTAAGGGGAGCTTCCTTGTTGGTGACCGTGGATGTGCTGGGAGGGTGAGGTGCCTGCCTACACACAAAACTGCACTCCCTCCCAGCCCCTGCCCTGGGTGGATCCTTCACAACAGGCTGTAATTGTAAGTTAGCACTTTCCCCAGTTCTGACTGGTTCTGAATTATCACACCTAAGGGGGTTGTGGGAACCCCCTAATTTGTAACCAGCTTGTCAGACATGTGGGTGGACTAAGGACCCTTGGATCTTGAGGCTGGAAGTGAAGGAGGGTGGTCTTGTAGAGGCTGAACCCTTAAATCAGTGCAGCCTGGTGATAAGTCTAAGTGACTATTTTCAGAATTGAGTTGTGGTGTACCCATGTGGGGTGGAAACAGAGCACAGTCAGTCACCTGGTTTAATTAATCATTAGCAAGATCTGTCTCTCATCAACGGGAGAGTCCACGTTACTACAGCTGTTATGGGGCAAGTAACCCAAGCCAGAGAATTATCTGGAATTATCTGGCCGTCTCCATATTCCCTTTGCCTCTCGCTTGTTCTCATCCTCTGCCCTTTGATTCTTAGGAAAAGTCATCTGTAAAAATGGTGATGAAACCACGTAAGTGTCATGTTTTCATTTATACCCAGGAATTTTCTCCTCATGGACCGAATGCCGCTCTTCTTGGTGTACAAACTGCAGTAATTGGTTTTCCTCGTCCCCCCCCACCCCCACTGACTTCCCTCAGACACGGACTCTGCCAAGGGCATATGTTTGCTGAATAGCAACTTCATTTACAAGACCTCGCTGGTCTGTTAGACTTGGAGCTCACAGAAGAGTTGCTTCTCAGCGTTCCAATGTAACTCATTAATTGTGAGACACATGACTCTTCCTCACTGCTTAGACTTTGAAGGAATGCAAATAACACTTTATTTCAAAGCTGGGAAGAGCAACCGCTGCTCACCATCTGGCACCCTGGGCTCTCCTTAACAAATGTTAATTTAACGAAGTCATAACAGTCCCAATTACACAACCAGTCTGTGAATATTTTCAAGGCAAAACACCAAATCCTTTGTTTCTTTGGGTCTTCCATTCTCTCTGGCGGCGCTTGATATGAAGTAAACAAGTATTGATGGATTCATATTCTATAGTGTATAGAATATATATATATATGCATATATATATTTAATGTTTATTTATTTTTGAGAGAGAGAGGGCACGGGCAAGGGAGGGGCAGAAACAGAACCCAAAGCAGGCTCCAGGCTCTGAGTTGTCAGCACAGAGCCCAATGTGGGGCTCAAACTCATGAACTGCGAGATTCTGACCTGAGCTGAGGTCTGTTGCTTAACTGACTGAGCCACTCAGGCGTCCCTGCACTAAATACATATTTAATGAACTTGGCAGCTAACTATCTTGTGCTCATTAGAAAGCAGACTCCTGGGGCACCTGGGTGGCTCAGTGGGTTAAGCATCCAACTTCGCTCAGGCCATGATCTCATGGTTCATGGGTTCAAGCCCCGCCTCGGGCTCTGTGCTGACAGCTCAGAGCCTGGAGCCTGCATCCGATTCTGTGTCTCCCTCTCTCTCTGCCCCTCCCCCACTCGTGCTCTCTCTCTGTCTCAAAAATACTAAAAACAAACAAACAAACAAAAGAAAGCAGACTCCTTGGGGGCAGCAGTAGAGCTTTGTGTATATGTGGCCTCACCGATTGTCCGACACAGCCCTTGAATCAACCACTGGTGAACTTCTGAAAGGTGATCAGTCCATCCCGTCAGAGCAAATTCTCATTTAGACACCTCATGACTGAGAGGCTGAAGGACACAACAGAATTATTCGCAACAAAGGCCGTGCTGCCCACTGAACATGAACCTGAGGGAAAGTGTCTGCCCTTCCGCCCCTGCCCCCACAGGGCTTCAAAGATGTAGCAGACGATGTCATCCCAAAGACCTGAAGAGGATGCCCATTGTCCTCTGGGCTATGTGTTCTCTCTTGCCCATTATGCAAATGAGGTATAAAAATAATAAGCCGTTTTTTATTTCTCCCTCTGAAACCATGAAAACGGTGAACATATGGTTCTAACTGTGCCTGGGATAAAAAGGAGAGGTTGACATTGTCCTTTTGGGTGAGGAGGACTCGTGTTCCTCTTACCACCTTCTAAAGGGATTTTCTTGCCTGAGCTCTGCTGACTCAGGCGCGCGCTAAGTGAAGCTGCCGTTTCAAAGGCGCTAGCTTTTGGGTCCCGCTGCTTGGAAGTCTGAATAAAACCAGGAGCTCTGCCTTCTCCCTGCATTGTGTGCTATCTATTACAACCCGTGGTGTTGTTGACTTGGAGGACGCCTGGCAAAGTTCTGAATGATCTAATTTAATCCTTTGTATGTCTCAGCTGCGTCCTTCTTTTCCCTCTTTCTTTGCCTTTCTAGTACCTTCTTTCCCTGAGCACCCATCGCTCCAGGATGTTTTCTCCCACAACTGTGTAGGGCTTCACTATGATGTCCATTTAATAGGAGGATTGAGTTCCCAACTTTCTTGCCCACCTTCTTCCCAGCTTCAAAACTGTCCTGTGGTCCTTCTAGAAACACCCAGTTTTTCATTGAAAGAACATTCAATAATCTCTTTTGCCCCCGTCAGTCTTTCATGAGTTTCCTAACAGATCCTAAACTCTGTCGCAGAACTAACTGGGACAAAAACCCAAAACAACCCAGTCCTCCCATTCTCATTAAGAAATACATTTTGGTAAAAAATTACATTTATGCATAATAGTTATTTATCAAAAATATTTATATGTTTATGTTACATTGATCAACTATTTATTAATAATGATAACAATAAATCTGGAGAAATTTTGTGTATACTTAAAGACTTAGAGTTACTGGGGCGCCTGAGTGGCTCAGTCAGTTAAGCGTCTGGCTTCGGCTCAGGTCATGATCTCATGGTTCCTGGGTTCGAGCCCTGCATCAGGCTCTATGCTGACAGCTAGCTCAGAGCCTGGAGCCTGTTTCGGATTCTGTGTCTCCTTCTCTCTCTGACCCTCTCCGGCTCATGCTGTCTCTTTCTGTCTCTCAAAAATAAATAAACAGAAAAAAAATTTAACAAAAAAAAGACTTATAGTTACCCAAAATTTAAAAAATAATTTAAGTAATATATATATATTTTAGTGCATAAAATTATGATAGGATGATCAAAGACTTTTAAGCAAATACAACGTTACATTAGGATAGAGTCTTGTGAAGAAGTAGAGTGAAATTAAAATCAAGGAGAAAAAGAAGTGATGGAAATTTTCTGACATAAATAATTGCTCGTGTATTTTAAAAAGTGGATAATTGTGGTTATCAAATTATGTTACTTAAATTTCATTGCCTATACTTAACAGGGGAGTGTGAGAGTATATTTGAAAATATTGATATTTACAATACCCATAAATCACATAATTTGTGACTTTTTACGCTTATGGTGAAAAGTCTGAAATGTCAGCTAAAAAACATGGAGGAATATATAACTTTTCAAGAAACTTTTAGAGAGCATACCAATGAAAGTCTCAAGGGGAAGATCGTAAGGAAACTGTCTGACATCTCATAGGAATATAACATTTTTATTTCGATAGTTACTTTTAAAAAATGTATTTTTATTTATTATTTATTTATTTATTTAAAAAATTTTTGAGAGACAGAGAGACAGAGCACAGGCTGGGGAAAGACAGAGAGAGAGGGAGACACAGAATCTGAAGCAAGCTCCGGCCCCTGAGAGGTCAGCACAGAGCCCGGTCAAGCACAGGGCTTGAACTCATGAACCAGCAGGATCATGACCTGGGCCAAAGTCAGGCGCTCAACCAACTGAGCCACCCAGGTGCCTCATCGATGGTTACTTACAACACAGGATTTGTCCACAAGTAGTTTTCCTTTCACTGCCAGTGGCAGACATTGCTAATTGATCACAGTAATTCCTTTAAAAAACTTTTTTTTTTACTTATATCGGGGAGAGCACAAGCGCGGGAGGGGGAGAGAGAGGGGCACAGAAGATCTGAAGTGGGCTTTGCACAGACAGCAGTGACCCGAATGTGGGGCTTGACCTCACCAACCATGAGATCATGACCTGAGCCAAAGTCCTATGCTCAGGTCAACTGACTGAGCCACCCAGGTGCCCCTTGATCACAGTAATTCTTTCTTGTAGAGCCCGAGAGTGGCTCTCGCTATTTCAACACCGTGCTTCATGCACTCACCATTGATGGATTTGACACATGATTTAATTTAAAGTTTCTGAAACAGAACTCTTTTCTGGAAGCTCTGATAATGGTGGCATTGCATTATGGTTGGGTGCGAGTTAGGTCTTTGCAGCCCTCCCTACCCTCCCTGTCCCCACAGGTCACTGATGAGATGGCAGGGTGGCTCTCTGATGCTCTAGGGAGCATCCTTTGAAATCCAGAGTCCTGCCTCTCAGAGTTTTGGCTAAAACTACATGCTCATTCCCCAGGTTTCTGGTTCTGCCCTTATGTGACCTGCAAAGTCAAGTCCACCTCTGAAAGTTGACTTCCCACTGGCACTTCCCAGTACTGGGTACTTTCTCTGTCCTTTATGATTCAGCTGTAAGACCTGAGGTTGGACCAGTTCTCAGAGATCCAGAAGGTAGTTCTTGGAGAGCCTTAGGGGACGGTGTTCCACCAATCTGTGTGATTATTCACCTTTGTAGCAAGCCTGGCTGGCGGTGAAGATCAGGAGCAGACTATCTTCCATAACGTTTTGGATCTCTTGCCTCTCTGATCCTCCTCTTCTTATGAAAATTATGACATTGGACTTTGAATGTTTTAGTGGTCCCCTTAATAAAATGGGACTGACTACTTTTTCTTATTTTAAGGAAATATCAAAAAACAAACAGGATTATATACATGAGTTGGCTGATTAAAACCAGATGCCCTGTAAACCTTTCGCACTATAACTTTTCTCTGCTAGGCAAGCACTAAGTATTTTTAAGTGGGCACTCTGGAGCCTTGCTCATTTGGACTTGAGTGGTAGACACAGGGGTCCAGAGGGCTGCTAAGAGAAATAGTGCAGGCATTTGTGAGTGGACCTCTGATTAAAAGTGTCTTGTCACTCATGGAATAAAGATGCATATTATATCATGTGTATATAAATATATATATATATATTTGAAAATGCAAACATTGTTATAATGGAAACCACTATACTTTAGAATAAGCAAAAGTCATCCTAAGTACAAAAATCCCTTTGAGGCATCACAAGTAATTAAAAACTCAGAGATTGTGATTAGTTATTACAGATTGTCTTAGCATGTCAAGCTCTCTTAAGTAACTTGGTCTAAATGTAACATGTGTACAAGAAGGGAGTTGTGAAATAGATTGAAAGATTAGACCCGTCATGAGGATAGCCTTGGGACTAAGCATGCTCATGTGTGTGTGTGTGTGTGTGTGTGTGTGTGTGTGTGTGTGTGTATCTGTCTGATTGTACGGGGGCTCTTGGGGGAAAGGGAGAGCCAGAAAGTAGGCTATAAATAGCATTTCATCTTTTCTTATGTTCTGTTTCTCTTTACCATTTAGGGAGTCACATATAACAAAATGCTATTTTTTAATTTAGTAAAGAAGCTGTAGATGTTAATGTAGGTTATTTTTCCTTTTCCTTTTTGTATTTTTTATACTTCCTCAAATAAACTAAGAAAAACCTCAGCTGTCAGTGTAGCTCTGCCTTTCTGATATATTATATTTTGTCCTGTCCCACCTGCTACTTGCTGTTGTCATCTCCTTAGATCCTCGTGTGTGTATTTGACTCCAAACCTTGACTTCCTCTTTTTGTCTTTTGTGCCCCCTTTGGACATTTGGTATTCTGTGTGTGTGTGTGTGTGTGTGTGTGTGTGTGTGTGTGTGTGTAGGAATTGTAACCATCAGAAAGACTTTGGCCCTGTAAGACCAAGATACTGGGAATGCCTTATACCCCTACTTTCTTTCCAAGGGTTGGAGAGGCTCAGAAGCAGGTGCTGCCTCAGGTTAGAGCAGTAAATCTCAGGGGTCTAAGGAAGAGGGCCGTGCTGATGTGAGGGTAGAAGTGACTCCTTTTGGCACAATGCTTGGGGCCTTCAGGGCTGGGTCTGGAGACGTGGAAACTCTCGTTTCTTTAATGTCTAAAGAGCTGGTCTGTCTGTTGGCAGTTAACTTTGCTTGGACTTTCATCAGAATTTAAATAAGTGCCGTCACCAAAGCCAACTGCAGAAGGGCACACACACAGAAAGATGAATTGGGACGAAAACTGGTCTTAGGAAAGAAGACTTTATACAGATGCGACCTCTAAAAGGCGTGGGTGGCTGGAGTAGACGACCTTTTATAACACTTTCACAAACAAGGGATTTTAGAGCTGGAAAGAGACCTTAATGGAAGTTACATTCTCTAATTCAATCTCGTTATACAAATGAGGAAACTTGGAGTGACTTTCCTCAGGCCATGCTGCTAGTTTGTGGCCAGTCGGGGCCCTGGACAGAGGTATATCACTAAAAACGCAGGACTTGTGAATTCATCTGTTACCACTACGTCCTTTGTATTTAGCAGAATCCACTGTGTCCAACGAGCAGCTATATTAATGTGGACTATGAATGTGGAAACAATCTCATTAAAAAGAGGTGGATGTGATAATGCGCCCATTAAAATGAGTTTTCTCATCTGTAAAATGAGAACATTGCAATAGATGAACTTGAAGTTCCTTCCTCCTTGAAAGTCTCTGAGATCCTGCTTGTGTGATGAGGGTTACAGGTGCCAGATTTAGACACTTCTTAGGTCCACCTGTTACAACAAGGGAGCTTTTACTTTGGGGTTTGTAGGCTGAGTTCTGTCACCATGGGTTTTCCAGCTCTCTAAACTCAGTTTACTCATCTGTAAGCTGGGGATACTGATGTTTGCCTTGTCTACCTCATGGACTCTTCAACCTAACCAAGGAACACAGAAAATGACTTTCTCCATTCTTGTAAGGATCTATAGATAGTAACATGTGCAGGGGAGAACTCAATTCACTGATGGGAATGTATATATGTACGAAGGTGTCTGCCTTCAGCATCAGAACATAACTGTCTTCTAGAATCCTAGATGAGAAGGGCCAGTGTACAAAGTGCATATCAAACTGTATCATGTGTATGACATGATAAAAGTGTAACAGAATATTTTCCTTTGTAGCTAACTCTTTGTTAATTCTTTTTAAAAATTTACTTATTTTAAAAGAGAGAGCACATGAGTGAGCAGGAAAGGGGTAGAGAGAGGGAGGGAGGGAGAAAGAGAGAGAGAGCGAGAGAACGAGGGAGAGAATCCTAAGTAGGCTCCACACTCTCAGTGCAGAGCCTGACTCAGGACTCAAACTCACAAACCATGAAATCATGACCTGAGCTGAAATCAAAAGTTGGACACTTAACTGACTGAGCCACCCAGGTGCCCCTCTAACTCTTTGTTAATTCTATATCCAAATTCCTTGTCTGGAGATTAGGGGTGAGAGTCTGATGGTCCCCCCCACTCTAAGGATGAGGTGGTGTGACGCTAGGGGTCTAGGGGACAGGTTAGGTGTGTCGTGGTGTGGAGGAATGGGCTCTTTTCTCCTTATCATTCTATTCAAAGCTTCAGCTATCTCATAGTCGCTTTGTTTTCCTCAACTTTACTCTTTTCCATGAAGAACTTAGGCAGTAAAAATACTTGGATTTGAGATTGGCTGGCAAATCAAGAAAGGCTCATGGGTAGGGATGAGAGATCTTTGGCTCACCATAGACTTCCTTGCAGGAAGCCCTGAAAATAAGTACTTCTGAGTCCTTGTGTGGGCACGATCCTCAGTTAGGAGACCTTAAAGACAACAAAGGACCACTTTCAATGACTCAGATGCTGTGCTAAGCATATTACATATATCACCTAATTGAATCCTTAAAACAAGTTGGAGACAGACATCAAAACAGTTACTTTATACATAAAGGAAACTGAGGATCAGGATAGGTAAGCACTTGTTCAAGTAATACTGCTAGTTCATGGCCAGTGGCTAGGACAATGGCATGGGACAGCTCTGGGAGCATCATTCACATTGTTGTCTCTGTGAATGTTGCTCTTGGAGGTGATGGAGTGATGGAGCTCTCTGAGAGCAGAAGAACGGAGGTGTAAATCCAATTCTGTCTGACACTACATTCTGTTTTGAGCCACTGTGGCACATGCTATCTCTTCCCCACTAAGGGCTGAATCTAAGTAGATTCAAGTGATGGATCTAAGTGGTTGATGAGGTGGTAATGAGTGGCACTTACTTCCTAGATCTTCATCCATGTGTGTTCTATATGTGGAGTCTAGTTGAGCTGGGTCATTGAGGGAAGCCGGTTCTGACTACTTCTGGAGAGGGCTTTGGAAGGTGGACTGATGTTGAAAGCCCAGCAAGGGGTTGTGTGTTGGTGTGTGTATGTCCATGTGTGTGTGTGTAACTGTGGTTCCACTTCCTAAGGATGTGATTTGTGAGGAGACAGATCAGAAAATCCCAGGACAAGGTGTTGGCCAGGGCTGGGAGCCTCCCAGTGAACCATCTTCCCAGCTCCATTTTCCATATCCCTAACCATAATTGTGTGTGTACTGTGTGAGTTGTGTGTGTCTGCGTGTGCATGCATTGAAATAAAGTTTTCCATGCATGGTGGAGGTACAATGGGAAGGAGTGGGGGGAGTGTGCAGGAGGTGCCTTGCCATGGGTGGCATCCTTTGGCTGGCTGTATGGGTGTATTCTCTGTGAAGTGGGGAAAGACTTGAAAACACTACGCCCTACTTTTCTGAGTGACCATGTGGAGCTGAGACTAAAGACCTGGGTCAGGTGTCAGATGACTCAGGTAATGGCTGAGTGACCTTTGGAAATAGGCTGTGTGTGAGTTCTACCCCTCAGGGGAAAAAATGAGGAAGATGATGCTCATTTCATTAGACAGACATGAAGCTCGAACTTTCACATAGTTGGCCAGTGACCAACCAACCCACCAGCCATACTTGGGAAGAGATAACAGCCTTATTCCTTTTTTTTTTTTTTAAACCAGTACTGTTTTTTTCTTTTCCTTTAAAAAAAATTTAAATGTTTATTTTTGGGGGGGGAGGGGGGTGGAGGTGCAGAGAGGGAGTCACAAAATCCAAAGCAGGCTCCAGGCTCTGAGCTATGAGCACAGAGCCTGATGTGGTGCTTGAACTCATGAACCATGAGATCGTGACCTGAGCTGAAGTTGGACACTTAACCTACTGAGCCACCCAGGCGCCCCTTAACTGGTACTGTTTTAGGAATTGTTTTAGCCAGAGCCCTCTTTCTCCTCAGATTTCCATGTCATACACACTCTGAAACTGACAAAGTCCCTTGAAGGTGCTTCCTAAAAATTAACCTTCAGTTATGCATCATTCTAATTATGTGCTTCTCTTCAATACAGTTAAAAAACGAGATTGTGCTTTGTCATTCGTTCTCCACACTCACTAAAGAGCTCTCTCTTTCCAACACCTCATTTTTAGATTGGATTTGCTTTGGAGATTATGGAGGCAAAGAGCTGAGAGAATCTTGGTGGCCCTAGCACACTGAGTGAATCGCAGTGCTGTGATATCATATGCAGGGCACACAGCCCTCTGCTCCCTCTGCAGGGCTGGCTCCTGGCTGGCTGATTGGAGGTGTTAGTTTTAATCCGCATTCTCCCTTTGTTCTACAGTCAGAATTTGTTAAAGTTGTTTCATAGGGGGATGGGGAGTGTGAGTGAACATCCTTCTGTTTACGTCGAATTTCATGAAGCACAGCTGGGTTATACCCATCTCCCCACTTGATCTCTCCCACCTCCCAAGGTCACAGGCAAATGTCTGATTGCCCTTGTGGTGGTTGCTGTCTTCCTGAAGACAGCTGATGAGGTGGCTGTGCTATTCTGGACTGATGTGGTCGCTGGTTGAGGCGTGGATTGTGAAACTCAGATCTACTTAGTGTGTTCTTCTTCTGTCTCCTTTTCAAACCCTAGCAGCTCGTATCACTTTGGAATTTGTTAGGAGCCATCCCACTGGAGGGCAGGAGGACAGAGTGAACAACCTTTCAATGCTCATTTCCTTGAATGGTTCCTCTGCCTACCTGAACCTGGAGAGGTCAAAGCCATTCACAACCCATCCTGACTTCTCTGCAGAATCAGCTTTAGAAGCTCTCCCTTCTGAGAATTGTCTCTCAAGCCCCTTAAGAATGAGTTTAGCATCAGCATGAGACCAAATCTCTACTTATGAGCATGTGTCCTTCCCTTATGGTATGTGGGAAGCTCCTGATGAAGAAAGGGTGGGGTATCAGAGGCTTCTGCCCTGAGCGACCACTTCTGCTCCTGGGGGTGAAGACACCCCTTGCCTGGCCCCGTCAGAATATTAGTAATTCTTTTTTACAAACTCAGGGCTCTGGACAGACATGACCTCTATTTGGGAGGCTGTAGCTGGGGTCAAGAAGGCACATGGTCCACATAGCCAGCCCCTTAGGTAAGAAAGTCTCAGCAGAAGGGGAGGAGACAGATCCAATCAGGACAAAGACATGGCCTTGCTCCTGACCAAGGGCTCACAAGGACTTATGGCAGGGGACAGGTTCACATTGGGGACAGGTGAAGCATGTATTTAGAGTGTTTTTGATGGTGCTGTATTTCATCAGGGTTGTTATGGACTAAATTATCCATCCTCTGCCCAACAACCTGCCAAAGTCATATACTGAAACCTTAACTCCCACTGTGACTGTATTTGGAGAGGTAACTAAGGTTAGTGAGGTCATAAGGGTGGGGCCCTAATTCAATCTGACTGGGGTCCTTATGAGAAGAGGAAGAGATGCCATGGATGTGGCACAGGCAAAGGCTACGAGAAAAGGTTGTGAGAAGACATAGTTGGAAGGCAACCATCTGTAAGCCAAGGAGTAGAGGCCTCAGGAGAAATCAGTGGGCTGAGACCTTGATCCTGGACTTCCAGTCTCTAGCACCGTGAGGAAACATATTTCTGTTGTGTAACCCCCCAGTCGGTACTTCGTTATGGTGGCCCCAGCTGACTCAGATAAGTTTCATTCTGCTCCTCTCCCAGTTAAAGCTGTCCATGCCAGTAGGGATGTTCAGCAGGTAGGGACTCATGTGCCTTATGGTCTTTATTTATCAAATAGAGGCAGTGCAGCATCCAGTGGTTGGAGCACAAGCTTTGTAGTCATATTGATTGAATTCGAATCCTGTCTCTGCCAATCAGTTTTGTGATCTTCAGCAAGTTACTTAACCTCTCTGGGCTTCCATATATTCATCTATAAAATAAGGATAATAGTAGCACCAACCTCAAAGAGTTGTTGAAAGGATTAAATAAACTAATCCATGAAAAGTGCTTAGAAGAGCACCTTGTACAACAAAGATGTTTATTTTTTTAATAAATTTTTTTGTTAACATTTTTAATTTATTATTGAGAAACAGAAAGAGACAGAGCATGAGCCTGGGAGGGGCAGAGAGAAGGGGAGACACAGCATCTGAAGCAGGCTCCAGGCTCTGAGCTAAGAGGCAGCACAAAGCCCAATGCAGGGCTTGAACCCATGAGCGATGAGATCATGACCTGAGCCAAAGTCGGACGCTTTACTGTCTGAGCCACCCAGGTGCCCCTCAAAGATGTTTCTTATCATCCTCCTTTCTGAAGTGTTTCTGTGGGACTGTGGCCCCACTAGATTCTAAGCATCATGAGGAAAATGACTATGGAGGTTTTATAAGTCCAAGCACCTAGCACAGTTGTTTTTTCCTTCATCCAACAAATATTTACTGAGCACTGACTTTATGTGAGGTATGATTCTAGCTATGGGGATCAGTGGTGAGTAAAGGGAGACTTGGCTCCTGCTCTTAAAGAGCCTACGGTTCTGACACATCTTGGGGACTCAATAAGTATCTGTTTAAATAAATCAATTATTCTCTGTGTGTCTGTAAATTGCAATGTCTGTAGGGTAGGGAAATGAGAAGGGGCTCAGCCTTTGGAGTCACAGAGATTTGAGCTAAAATTGTGGCTTAGTGGATTTCTGGTTACGTGACTTTGGGGAAGCTTTTTCACTTTTCTGTTTGTCAGTCTCCTCATCTGTAAAATGGGGGTCATGCGAGTACTACTTTCTTCACACCTCGAGAGCTTCTATACTGTTAAAGTGGAACAGTATCTGAGGATGTGAAAATTCACACTAAATTAATTCACTCATTCTTTTACTGATTCAGTCATTCATTCACTCACTTATTCATTCAACTAATGCCCACTGACCTTGTACTCTGAGCTAGGATTGTTCTAGCCACTGGACACATTGCAATGGATGAACAAAATCTTTGCCCTCAAGAAACTTAGATTCTAAGGGGATACATGTAATAAAAAATGGAAAAAATGTATATTATAATTCATGTAATGTTAAATGCTACGAAAAAGATAGTAAATAAAATCCAGTAAGGATTTCGATTAGGGTCATGGTAGGGGATTGTGCTGGAAACATTATTCAACATTCTTTCCTCTCTTGTGTCCCTCAGGGAGAAAGGATATGTTAAACTTTGGCTGACAGACCCCAGGGGCCCAGATGATCCATTGGATACAGCTTGCTCACCCCTAGGGTAGTCTTAGCATTCTGGAAGGTTCCCACAGATGCACAGCAAACAAAGGTCACACTGGCTCTCTCTGGGTCAGCCAGTGGTAGATATCCCAGCCCTGCTCTGGGAGAATGTGAGCTTCCTAGGTGCGCACAGATGAGCAGAGCGTCTGGGGAAAAGTAGATAGGTTGGCGCCCATTCCAGCTCCCTTGTTGTAGGAAAGGGGAAATGAAAGGAGATTAGGAAAGAGGAGGTGCTAACTCTTGATTCCCCCTCTCCCAGGAATCTGTAGGCTTCTGCTTATAGTCCATTCATTACTTGTTTAACCAGTCTTCCCCAGCAGGCGACTAGCTCCTGAGGCAGTGACCACATCTGTCTGCCTTGCTCACTTTTGTACTTGATAAATGCATGTTGAATTGAATTATATTTTCTTTAGGGATATTACTAACTATTACTAAATCAGAATTGATTGCATTTGGAGGCTGCAGTTATTCCATAAGATGTTTATTGGAGAAGCCTTGTCACATGCTGGGGTCTCCAGGAAGCCGAGTCAGAGGTGGAGTTTAGCTTACAAGCTGTTGTTTAAGGCGCACTCTTGGGATCAATGGCCATGGAAGGGAGGGGAGGGGTTAAAGGAAGATGGTCAGAATGAGAGGTCTTACTAAAATGAAGGTCCAACAACAGCCTCAGTCTGATGTTTGGGAAGCTCTGGAGCTTGAATACCTCCTCAGGGTTGTATGAATTATTTATTACTAGGTACCACTAACCCCAAGAATTATCTTACAGCCTCTGTGGGCCAGGAATCTGGCCATGGCTTAGCTGGGTGCTCTGCCTCAGGGACTCTGCCACAGCTCCAAAAAAGGTGTCAGCCAGGGCTGTGGTCTCATCTGCAGGCTTGACTGGGCACAGTCTGCTTCTAAGCCCACTCATGAGGGGGTTGTCAGGATCCAGCTCCTCGTGGGCTTTGAGGTAAAAGCCTTAGCTCATCGCAAACTATTGGTAGAAGCCCCACTCTGTTCCTTGCCACATGTGTCTCTCCAAAGAACATCTCACAATGGAGTGAGCAGACCAAAGGGAAAGAGAGTTCTAGCAAGAGATAGAGAGAGAATGAGCAAGCAAGCTAGCAAAAGGGGAGTCATAGTCTTATAAGTTTGTCACAGAGTGGCATCCCATCACCTTGTCATATTCTCTTTGTTAGGGGCAAGTTAATGACTCCAGCCCACACTTGAGGAGAGGGGATTCCATGTAGGCATGAGCCCCAGTGGGTGGAGGACGCGGGGCTGAGAAGACCAGACCTTTATATTCTTGCATGGTCAGTTACTGGATGTGGACCTCTAGGGGAGGTGGCCCTCTGCAGCTGATGTCTTCCCCACAGTCTAACAGCTGAAAGCTGAGGCAGGAAGTCCTTCCCAGAAGGGGGTTGGAGAGGCATGCTTACATATCCTGCTTTCCACATTCAGACCATAGATTTGGCTCAGTAGCAAATTCTGTTGATCCACGCACCTGTGAGAGAAGAAAGGGAAGGAGGAACTGTTTCTCGTATTTATATGCATGGGGAATAGTGATACTTACTTTTGTTTCTTCCCTTTATCTTCTTCTTTTTTTGACTCTGGGGTTGGAACTTTCTCTGAATGCTGAATAGAAACTGTACCTGAAAATAAAGTTGTGCTGTAACCATCTGTCACCCCACACCACGAGGGCGAGACCCCGGTGGTGGCTCATTCTGTCACACTGCCGCAGGGCGTTTGAGAGCGCACCTCTGCAGGCAAGACCCCGATTCTCCCTTCTCATTCTTTCCCTTTGCCATCCATCTCCAGTCCTTTTCATTCTTCATTGCAAATTCCACCCTTTGGACAACTTGCATTGTGGAATCTAAGACACTGGTGGTGTTAGGCACCTCAGAGCTGTCTAGACGCAGAGCCCGAGATGAGGATCCTGCAGCAAGTGGGAGATGGCACTCGGGAGAGAGGACAGGGCAGGGAGGCACTGTGTGATAACCGGATCCCCGCTGGCAAAGTCCAGGCCCCTGGGATGCGCCGAAGCATCTGCACACACAGAATTCATGTTGTCCGCAAGCCAGGGGTCCAGCCTGCTGTACGTCTGTGTCAGACACCCTGCTCAGGTGTGTGGTGGTGACCGGGACACAGGTCTTTCTTCTGTTCTGTCACAGTTCTTTCTTCTGTTGACTCCTTGTCTTCTTCCTCTGATCTTTCCCCCCTGAGCAAGCCTTCCTTTACGGAGGGTGCCGGGCTGGGCATCACACAGATGGAGCCTGGAATCTACTTCTCATTCCTTGGAAACTGGCCATCTTTGATACGTTATTCAGCTTATTTATTTTCTTAATTTGTTTTTTAATGTTTCTTTATTTTTGAGACAGACAGAAAGAGAGAGAGAGAGAGACAGAGCATGAGCAGGGGAGGGGCAGAAAGAGAGGGAGAAGCAGGCTCCAGGCTCTGAGCTGTCAATACAGAGCCCATTGTGGGGCTCGATTCCACGAACTGTAGGATCATGACCTGAGCTGAGGTCAGATGTTTAACTGACTGAGCCACCCAGGTACCCCTAAGTTATTCAGCTTTTTAAGCCTCAGTTTGTCTGCCTGCCAAAAGGGTATGCCAGCACTCACCCCACAGGGGTGTGGACAGGACTGAATGACGATATTTGTGCAATGCTTATTGTGGTGCCCTCCCTCCTTTCCTCTCACTTGTCCCTCTTCTAAGCTACACGGAGCAGCCTCTTCTTTTCTTGGCATGGCCCTCCAGAGTTCTCAAGGTCATCATGCTGCTCCCTGCAGCCTTCTGCTTTCCTTGTTAATGAACTCCCTTGCCTTTGGCTCCTGTGATAGCCCTCCAGTACCTGCAGGGTGTTCCCTGCTGTCCTCTGAGTGATTTCCAACCGATCACCTTCCCTTTTCCACAGGGGGGCCCAGCACCAAACATGGCCTTCTTCCACGGGGTGGGAGGGGGTCCAGTGGGGAGAGGGTAGCAGAACTGCACTGCCCTCGGTCCCCGACTAGCCTCTCAGAGATGCTGTTCCCAATGACCTTTGCTTCTCTGACAGCTTCAGAGGCCATGGTTATAAGCAGCAGGGGAGGCCAAGCTGTGGTCCTAGTTCCCAGGTGTCTGCACAGGTCTTTGGGCTCCTCCTCTGAAGTCCCAGCTGGAGTTTCCCATCGACCTGACATCGTACTGTGCAGAGCTGGCCCCATCCTTCGCATGTTGGTGCCGCCGCTGGATCGAGGAGTTAAAATCTGTATCAGGAAGCCTCTGCAGTGATGAGCTAATGGAATGCAAAGCTATGCAAGCCACTCCGGAGATTCTGATACGCCTCTCAGAATCTCAGAGATGCCCGCGTGGAGTTTGTGCAAGCCCCCCGGCTCGCTCACTAACCCGTTGTCCCCACATTGAAATTCACTGCTCTGCTCCTGCTTCTGGAAAAGAGAGCGGTCCTACCTCGGCACTCCTCCAGATGGACCAGATGTTGTTCGAAAGCCCTGAAGCATCTGAATCTTCGCAATGGCTCTAAAGCCTCACCTCTCTCAAAGGACAAGTGGTATTTCCAATCCACCAATCTTTGTGATTTATGTTTGCTCCTCCCTCTTTTCCTAACCACCCTCTTCATCGGCGACCCCCCCCCCACCCCCCAGCCAGATGCCTGGAGTCTGGGTGGGCTGCCTAAATATGCAGGCCTTTCTTTCTCCCCCTACCAAGGCCCTCCAGGCCCATCCCAAGAGGGGAATCTCTCACTTTTCAAAGAATAAATCTGTAAAAGAGGCAGCATTTCCAGAGCAGTCAATCTTTGTGTGTGTGGGCGTGCATGTGCGCATATGTGTTTCTGAAATATATGCTGTGTGTATATCTGTGTGTCTGCAGAGAGAACAGAGCTAATAGCATTAAAGGGCCTTTTAATTCCTGAAGAGCCAAGACCACAGAGGGAAGGACGAGGCAAGAAAAGCAAGAGTGTCGTCAACCCGTCAATCCATCAATCTGCTGTGAGAGGTGGGAGTCATCTGAGGAAAGGGGAGTGCCGGGTAGAATGTGCTCCAGGTTTGAGCTGCTCCTGATGTATCTGTGCACAAGTCCACAGCAGCCTTGAGATGCCAGAATGAGTTGATCCCAAACCCACTGGGTGCAGGCTCTCTGCTGCTCTCAGGAGATCAGAGGGAATTCTGGCTTTCTCTGTATGCTGAGCCCCTTCAGCCTCAGCCATTCAACCCCTGGGCTTTGTTTTCTCAGCCACTACACTGTATTTCCTCTTTCCTTCCAGAGGAAATGATCAGCAGAGAACCTCGGAGAAGGCTCTTGAATCAAGTTTAACTCTCCATAGAGTTTCCTGAAAAGTTGTGAATGAAAACAAAAGTCTTCCAGCCAACAACCAATGAACTCCCTAACCAGCCCCAAAGACACCCCAGATGTGTGGAGATGGTAAAATCACTGGGCTGAAATCCAGTTTTACTGGCTCTTGTTCCTGTGGGTGTGAATGAGATCGAGTGTGGTAGAGGTCAGTGGGGCAGAAAGTTAATCCTGAGGGAGGGGCTTGTGGAAACCAGGGGCTCTCTCTGGACAGCAGGCTTGCCGATGACTGAGCCTGGGCCACCACTGACGCCTCATGACTTGGGGAAGAAAAAAGTCCACTGAAGAGTGTTCCAGCTTATTTCAGCCTCTCTTTCCCTGCAAATGAATTTGATGGAAAAAAAGGCATGACAAGGAACTCCATAGCAATCATGGATCTGGCTGTTTAGTCAGGTCTGGGGGAGACATTGAGGTCCTATTAATGTACACAGTCTGAAAAGAGTCTGTCTCCTTCTAGCAATGAGTGGAATATTCCTGAGAGCATCAGTGGCAAGTGGAGATAGAACAGAAAGAATGAATGTCTAATAGGAGGGAAGAAGAAGGAAGTATTTAGAGTTTACTACTAAAGAGAAAATGTAGGCTCAGAACGAGAGCACAATGAGGAAGCAGAGCACACTGCCTGAGCAGGAAAAAAGGCCAATCTCGGGGTGTCTGGAAGTGGGGGTTCGGTTCAACCCAGCTGGATGGATTCCTTCCTGAAAGAAAGGTTTCAGCCTGGAGGCAAAGTTGAGAAGACCGAGGCTCAGAAGCAAAGCTCTCACGTCCCCAGGGACAGAAGAGGCTGGTGCAGAGACCTCACTCAACTCAGACTGTGAGGGATGTTGGGTAGGGTGGACAGTGACTCCCCCAAACTACAGCCCAAGAACTCATGAGTTGGACATGCCTGAAAGAGTCTGGTCAGTGCTCTAGTGGGTAAGTCTGTGGTAGCATACACGTTGTGATTTCCAATCAAACAGAATTTCGACCTTAGATTCTGAATGTGTCCTGCTGAGGTGCCACCCAGGGGAAGTTCTGAGAGGCATCACCCTACAAACATTACCTGTGAAGGGACACCAGCACTTCCTTCTTCCTTCCACTTCCTTTCACTTCCATCCACTTTTGATCCTTGGGTGATACAAGATGGCGTCCACATCTGGGGCCAGAAGAAATGTGTTTGAATGTGTACTTCAGTCAGGGAGGTTGTTTTCTCCTAGATGTTTACTCGGTCTTTTAGAAGTGACCTATCACGGCTAGATTTGTTAGAGTGTTTTCCACTTTTTTGTTTTTGTTTAGAGAAAGTGCTAATGAACAGAGAAACATGGTCAACACCCAACACGCTCACTTATTACAATACCTAGGATGTGCCAGGCATTGCATTAGGCTAATGATCCCTAATTGAACTGAACTGCATTAACTACCTCGTCAATGGGGGAGCTGCTCTTGAGCCCCACGCAGCTGTGGCCCCATGAGCATATAGGCCCAATGTTGCCAAATCTACTTTTTTGAGAGAAACTGAAACAGTGTCCAAATCACCTCAGAGTTTATTCACTTACTCAGCAAATAATTTCTACACACCTACAATGCCAGTCATGGAGATGTAGTGGTAAACAGGGCCCCTAGGTGCCTCGCTTTGTGGAGCTTTTTCTAGAGGGGGAAGTTGCTGTGCTTATATAGGTAAAGAAACAACCAGAACACATACTTCTGGGTAGGGTTATGTGCTATGAAGGAACTCGAATAGGGTTTAGGGGTAGCAAGGTGTGGGGGGGCAGCCTCTCTGGAAGGGAGTGACCTGCACATTGAGAAGGAGGATGTCAGGCACAGAGCTGGAGGAAAGGGCATTTCAGGTAAGGGAGAAAAGTAAGTGAAGCTCCAAGGGTTGATGTCTTCAGGGGCTAAAAGATGGCGGATTGGGTGGTGTGCAGAAAGCAGGGTCCCAAACGGGAAACGTTCCTGAGTTAGAAAAGTTACCTCTTGCCAAACATTCCTTTCACTCTTTTGGGTGTGTTCTAGTCTCTTTCAAGGGCCTCCTGGAGGCCCAAGGTAAAGAGAGAGGGGAATTTAAATAAGCCCCCTCAGGGTTTTGACCCACTTTCTCTCACGTATATGGAGCCCAGGTCTCTACCCTGGGCTTGGTAGGCTTAGGGAGATGGGAGACAGAAAAAGAGTATACTCAACTCTTCCCAATTGGTTTTAGTGAGATTTGTGTGTTGGGTTCTGATGTGTGGCCTGGTGGCCGTGGAGTTTCCAATGGCGGCCATGTTGTTTTAGAGGGAGATACCACAGGCCCCTGTGACAGCTCTGTTATGTGGGCACAAGTTTCTGGGTTCTATTTTAGGGAGGTGATTTTTCCTATGATGCTCATTATTTATGGATTCCAGATCACCACCCTGTTTGGAAACATATGAAGCTGATTGGCACGTGGGGAAAGCAGCTTAGGAGAGGTCAGTCAGCAGAGCAAAAGTGTGTAAAAATCACCTCACACAGCACAGGCTTCCATTCAGGGCCACAAATCAAGCCCAGGCATTCCCCTGCCTGGGGACAGGGGCGGCTTCTCTGAGCCTGTCATCCTCAATCAGGCTGTCTCTATCAGACAGCTAGGTCAAAGTCAATTTTTATAAAACCATTATAGAAACCATATGTGTGTGCAAAAACATAATGCCTGTCCCCCCTCCCCTCTAAATGGCTGGTAAAATTTCTTGTTCTTTTCCTTGGAGCCTTTCTGAATTGGAAACACAGTGATGCTCAGTAGAAGAGGATTACTTTTCTTGCAACACAAGTCCAGCAAAAGGGGGCACTCATTGCAGGAATGAATTGTGGACTTTTCCAACAAGAGTTATTTTTAAACTGATGGAATACAGGGACCTATTGGTCACTGTAATGAACCAGGTCAGCCCAGAGCATAAAACAGGCCTTAGACGTTTCATGGCCCAAGAAAGTAGAAAGTTTCCACATTTTACCAAGTTCCTTTTCCTTCCCATTGGTATAATTGTAAATCTGAGCTCTCAGGCCCCGGGTTCAAAACCAGCCCTGTTAACTTCTATTGACTGCCGTGGAAACAATCAAGATGCCCTCTTCCCCTGATCTATTTCCTGGGCTGTTGGGAGACAGTATCCATGTCTGTACTCTAACCCTCACTGCTGTGGGTCTTCAAACCATTATCATGTGACAGATCTTGCCCAGCTCAGCATTTGGGCATAAACAGAAGTAGTGACTTCTTATATCTCTTCTCCTCCTGTCTCAAAACCAAGCAGCAAGAGCTTTACTTTATAGTAGACTTTTTTTTAACCACCCAAAAAGCCAGACTTAAAATTCTATAAGCTAGAATGGCATTTTATAACCTTATTTTTTTTTAATGTTTATTTGAGAGATCACAAGTTGGGGAGAAGGTAGTTGGCCGGTTAGCTCAGTTGGTTAGAGCGTGGTGCTAATAACAAGTGGGGGAGGGGCAGGGAGACAGGGGACAGAGGATAGGAAGTGGGCTCCATACTGACAGCACAGAGCCTGACGTGGGGCTTGAAATCATGAACCATGAGATCATGTCTTTTTTTTTTAATGCTTTATTTATTTTTGATACAGAGAGAGACAGAGCATGAGAGGGGGAGGGGCAGAGAGAGGAGACACAGAACCAAAAGTAGGCTCCAGGCTGAGCTGTCAGCACAGAGCCCAATGCAGAGCTCGAGATCTGACCTGAGCCGAAGTCAGAGGCTTAATCGACTGAGCCACCCAGGCGCCCTTGTGAGATCATGTCTTGAGCCAAAGTCAGATGCTCAACTGACTGCGCCACCCAGGCGCCCCATGAACCTTGTTTTTTTTAACACAATCAGCCACCAGTACCAGTGGTTCTCAAAGTGTGTTCCCTTGAACATTTGCATCGGTGGCACCTGAGGACTTTTTAGCGATTCCAATCTTCAGGCCTCAGCCCAAACCTCCTGGATCAGCTGGATCAGCACCGGTGGCGGTGGGACTCAGCAATCTGTTTTTAGCAAGTCCTCTGGGTGATTCTGACTTAGGTTACAGTTTCAGGACCATTGCTATACATCAGTAACATTCAATGTCAAATGATGTGCTTCACTTTACTTTTTAGATTACTTTTATAACTATAAGTAAAAGAAATCCATATTTTTTTCTTATGTTAGTGTACTACTTCCTCTGGCCCCTCTCTGATCCCCATCTTTGTTGGGGGGCCAGACTTCTCTCGTGACAAGGCTAGGGAGACCGGGCCAGGGAAGGAGCCAGGGAAGCAGGGCTGTACAGCAAAGAGTATCTCTACAGATATGCTCCCTGCTGTGTCTTCTGGTTTTGAGGCAGAGAATCTCTTTTGGTTGAGGGAGGATGGAAGATTTGCTTGACTTTCTCTTCATCATTTTGCCCCACAAATACTTTAAGTCTCCTGTGAAAAAACAGCAAGAGAACCAGTCAGAGTAGTCAATGCTAAGAGGAAAGTGAGACCAAGGACAGGTATGGTTAAGGTGTGAAGAGAGAGAGAGAGAGAGCAAGCACAAGTGGGGGAGATCAGAGAGAGGGAGGGAGACATAGAATCTGAAGGGGGTTCCAGGCTCTGAGCTGTCAGCACAGAGCCTGATGCGGGGCTCAAACTCACAAACCTTGAGATCATGACCTGAGCTGAAGCTGGATGCTCAACCAACTGAGCCACCCAGGCATTCCATGAGCCTTTTTTTTTTTTTAAACTGCAGAGTTCCTGGGTGGCTCAGTTGGTTGAACATCCAGCTTCAGCTCAGGTCATGATCTCACAGCTTGTGGGTTTGAGCCCCGCCTCGGGCTCTGTGCTGACATCTCAGAGCCTGGAGCCTGCTTCAGAGTCTCTCTCTCTCTCTCTCTCTCTCTCTCTCTCTCTCTCTCTCTCTCTCTCTCTCTCTCTCTGCCCCTCCCCTACTCATACTCTATCTCACTCTCAAAAATGAAAAAATGTTAAAGAAATAAAAAAACCCATAGTACTGCATGTATAAAAATATTGAACATTTTAATACAAAGCAACATATTTTTGGTAGACTGTGTGTTTGAGATTCATCCCCTGAATTCAGTGGTAGCAAGAAGAGATGTGCACTCCATACCCTTTGGTTGAGCTGTACAGCGAGGGAAGCCCAGGGAGGATGGCCTGAAAAAGCATAAAGTCAACAGAGGCAGAAAAACTGGGCCTGATATTTGGATTAAACAATTGCAGAAGTCAGTTGTACCTTTGGATTTTGAGACACATGAGCCAACACGTCCCTTTTTTCTGTTTGAACCAGAATGATTCTTTTGTCACTTGCAACTGAAGGAATCTTAAGAGTCAGAGGACTTATTACCAAAGTGATCATGAATAAGATTTGCCTCCAGTTAGATGATTCATGTGGAATTTGCAGTGTCATTCTCTATATTAGCAGTATTTTCTTTTTCTGCATTAAAAAATTTATTTATTTATTTTGAGAGTGAGTTGGAGAGAGAGAGAGAGAGAGAGAGAGAATGAGCAGAGGAGGGGCAAGAAAAGGAAGAGAGAGAGAGAATTCCAAGCAGTCTCTGCACTGACATGGGACTTGAACCCATGAAACACAAGATTGTGACCTGAGCTGAAACCAAGAGTATGATGCTCAACTGACTGAGCCCCCCAGGTGCCCCTCAGTTTCTGCATTCTTGATGCTCTGACATCTGGGAGCCCCTTGGGGGAGCCTCACTGCCTGGAGGAAACTAACCCTTCCAGGGCTAGCCAATTCTCAGAGGCATCAAAGACCTCACCCAAGAACATGCCTCTCATCTGGAAACTAACCAATCCAGGACCCATACTCCAAGTCACCTCTTCTATCTATCTCTTACATTCTAGGAGACAATATTTCTCAGTCCTAATCATCCCAGGGCCAGGTACCAGACAACTAGAGAAAGCCCCTATCTCCAGAGCTTGCTGAAATTATTCAAACTTGTCATTCCTAAACCTGCTTACCTTCCCCTGCTCTGTTTTCCATGTGGAAGCCACGGTGAAGATTCTTACCCACACTCTCCTCTTGCTCCTTCTTCCTCCTGACTCACCCTCATGATTTTTGCGTGGCCCTGCAAGATGTGTTATACTCCCTCCTCTTGGGAACTGTGAGTGACAAACTATTTTTTCATTGGCTCTAATCTCCTGGTCTGTGGGCCTCACCATATCTGAACATTGATAAAAACCTGTATTTTAAAACATGCCACGAATTTAAGATATCACAGTCGGAGTCATGCTAGGAATGCCAGAAAAGGCCATTTTCATGGATATTCCAGGAGGAGGGAGTAAAGAATGCCTGCTGAAAATTTCCTTTTGCATTTGTTCCAAATGCACATCAAAGCCATTTATCCTGCAAACATTGCCCAGCAATAGGTAATGATGGTTGGGATCCCTTGCTCTTTGGAAGATATGTTGTATTTTATCTTCTTTTTGATAGTGGAGGTGGTGAGGAGGTGGGGGAAGTTCTAATAAGTGCAAATGGGAATGTCTAAGTTTTATGGTTCTGTTTTTTATCCTAGCAGCCTTCTGAGGGTTACAAACTTGATAGAAAGGCATTATATCGATTTGTATCACAATTTTTAAAATATCACTTTTCATCTAAGAATTTCTTGTAATCAAGAAATGATCTAGGAACTAGAATAGTTTTATCATTTATCTGCTCCATAGCCCCCAAAATAAAACACCCCAATACATCCAAATCCCCTACTTTTTTTTTCTGTCAGTGATTGGTTCCATGAATCCTTGTAGTGCTGGCAAGACGTACAGGTCAAGCTGTATAAGAAATAAGGAGCTCAGGTTTACCATTTGAAGGTCTCAACACCTGGTCACCTAGTGTGGGGGGGCTGAGAGCTGGGATTCATTCATTCACACATTCTCCTGTTGGAGACTGAATGTTAATTTCTTAAAGCCTGGAAATGACTATTTTGGGAATTGCAAGCAGTTTCTGAATGATCTCTGTGCAAAGCCTTCTGTGACACTCTGCGTGCTTGGTTTCAAGAGAAAGAAGCAAGGCTGAACAGCTTAGGTTGAAAGTGAATTTTGGGGGAGGATAATAGAGGGATACCAGTTCAGAGGATGGACAGGGAAAGCTGAAGAATTCAGACTGGAAAATGGGCAGAAACCAAGGGTGGGTTGGCAGCAGACAGTCAGTCCAGGATGTGAGACCATTGCTTCTGGACATCACTACCATTGCTAGACTCATCGGCTACTGAACAGAACTATTACTGTTGGACAGAGTCACTTTTGTTGGACCTCTTCTAACCCTGGTTCATTGCCTTGTATATTTGGCTACAGTGGACATTGGACTTATGATATTGTGATTTATAATAAAAAATAGATATGTTTTTGTCTTATTCTTGGCTCTGAGCTCTTAAAACCCTTGGAGTTTCCTAAGCAATAACAATGTCATTTGTTATGTTAATGAGCCACCCTCTGGACAGTCCCTAGGTAACCTAAGGATGGGGGCTGGTTGCCAGGGGACCCAATCATGTGACTACAGTGTTGGAAATTTAGCCCTACTCCCTCCCTCTAGAGAGTGGAAAGGAGCTGGAGGTTGAATCCAGTATCAATGGCCAATGGTTTAGTCAATTATGCCTATGTAATGAAGTCTCCAGAAGAACAAGGTTTGGAGAGCCTCCGAGTTGGTAAACACGTGGAGCACCTGGAAGAATGAGGCACTCAAAGAGTATGGAAGCTCCATGTATTTTCTTCATACATTGTACTAGACATCTCTTCCACCTGGCTGTTCCTGAGTTGTAACTCTTATAACAAACTGGTAATCTAGTTGTTTTTCTGAGTTCTCTAAGCTGCTCTGGCAAGTTAATCCAAGGAAGGTGTGGGAACCTCCAGTTTATAGCTGGTGTGTCAGAAACTAGGTGACAATCTATACTTTCAGTTGGTGTCTGAAGAGGGCAGCCAGTCTTATCAGACTAAGTCCTTAATTTGTAGGATCTGATGCCATCTCTAGGCACTGTCAGAATTGAGTTTACGGTTTCGTGGTATTAGAAAACATACACACATTAGAGGTCTATATATAGATTACTGGTTTAGAGTACGTACAGCACTGCACAAGGCTGCACCCATATCACAGAATTTTGTTTCCAAGCCAGCATGGTAATTGAGGATTTAGTGGGTTATTGCACCATTACATAGCTGTCTTTGGGCAATGGGGTATGTTCTAGTACCATTGAATTCCACAGACATCAGCCAGATTGGCTTATTTTTTCTGCTATAAAGTGAAACCCTTGGTCAGAAAATATGTTCTATGGGATATAATTGTGTATAGGCATACAGTAAGTCCACTAATGGATTCCCTGGCAGAATCATGTTGGATGATGCAGAGAAAGCAAACTCACATTCACAAGTCAGTGTCTACTTTGGTGAGAACAAATTGAGCCCCTCCACCATGGGAGGACATCCAATATAAGCATATCTACAATCTTGCCCTTCTGGGGTACAGTGCCCAGAATTCTGAGTAGGGTATTGCTGCTGATGATGTTGTGTTTAAAATAAAAAAAAAAAATCTAATGAAAGCATTGTTTCCATCAGCAGGTTATGATGTTTCTGACTGAGATATGATACCCCGTAGAGAGGAAGGATTGATGATGTGGGAGAGAGAGGCCATGATTGCAGGAGTAGAGTCCTTGATGGAGGTGAGCAGTGATGAGTGTTGGCTCACAAGCGAAGGGCTGCTGAGGCAGGACCAGGAACGGTCCATTCATTTCAACCGAGGGAAGGGAGAGCAGGTGTGTACAGATGTTCTTCATTTGCCTCTGTTTTTTTCAGTGAAATGAAGCATGAAGTTATCAGCAAAAAATGAGGATAGGGAGAGAAACTATCAGAGGGGATAATAGATTTATTGAGGAAGGAGAAAAAGGTGGGACATAGTATCTTGAAAAGTGGAGAAGCAAATTTACTATGGAAAAATTATGATTGCTGGGCAGTGTTCATGATCATGAGTTTATGAGTTCTTTTTGCAGCTCTGTCTTGCTATGCAGTGCAGGCATGGAATTGGAAGTGTCCTGGCTAACTCACAGAACCAATGGGTGGGGGCTGGAAAACCAGGTGTGGAAAATGGGCAGTAATCAATGGAGGCTCAGCAGGATGACCATTTGGGCATGGGTATGGGCATTGTCACTGATGTACAATGCTGCTGCCACTAGCTGTGGGTGGCAGTGGACATTGTCACCGTGACTCTAGCCACTGGACATGGGTTCCAGGGCTATCCAGCTCGCCATCCCCTCAAGGCTAATCTGTCTGAACTTAGGACTTTGTACCACTTTCTCATGATTTAATGTATTATTTGGGGCTAGACCAGGACTGCCACTGACCTAAATAGAACCTTCATGTAAATTCCTCTGTCAGAATACTGTTATAATAAATACGCAAATCCAAGCACACTTGGAGCTGAGTGGTGTAAAACACACAGCGGCAGCCCTGGTCTTGTGTGTGTCCTTGGTTTGGTTGCCAATGTGTGGAGAGGATGAGAATCAGCCACATTTAGCTTCTGGGACCTGCACAAGGGGGATCCCCTAAATTGGGAGAGAGTTTTGGTTCCTGCTCGGCAATCAAATGAAAATGTTCAACAGACTGTCATGGTTTAGGAGCTTCTTTTGGATAAGTCCATTTAATCAGGCAAATATAAGGTACAAACCTACCCATGTGTTGAGAGAGATCTGAACTAATAAAGTAACTCAAATATAAACAACCAGAAATTAAATCTTCTGTCTAGTAACACATGTTGGGTGTATATATTCTTCCCACTTAGAAGTGGGTTTGTGCTGTGTTGGTAAGTTTTCATATTTTTCTAGGGAGATATGGGTGTCTTTTTCACCCATAGTTGTTCACTGAGGGCTGGACTATGCCACAAGGGCTAATAAGCTTGACCAGACAAATGACTTTGCAAAGTACGAGGACTGCGCTGACCACGGTGTTATCTGGGCTGTGGTAGTGATATCCCTCATTGGTCTTATTTGAGATTGAATAAACCCACATTTTATAAATCATTGATGTAAATATAGTGATTCCTTTTGGGGGCAATAGAGGCCAAATTACACCTTGTTCCTGAAGAGGATGATGTTTCCACGGTCAGTTGGCCTGGAGTGGGAAATGATACAAGAAGAGAGGACTTTCCTGTCATTCCCTGGTCTGGAATTGAATGGGGCCAAGTCCTCAGGCAGAAAAAGTCCTGGCGATTTTCATGGGAAGGTTGAGGTGCCTCCTTCTCCTAATTCCAATAGATAGAAGTCTGTGGGGAAACAGGGAGGAATATGGAGTCAAATAGGGACCAGGGACCCTGAAAGTATCCACATGGAGTAGCAGATGAAAGCAACTTGTGTAGTTACTTGGTCCTCAGAGTCTTGTTAATGGATCTATTGTGTGACGTACCCCTGCTCTTAGCAGTGTGTCAGACAATTGAGGCAGGGGTTCACACTTGAGTTGAAATGATACGCAGTGAATGACAACAGGCCAATTAGAAGATGGCAAGAGGTAACTTGGAGAATAATAGGTGGAAGAATTTCATGTCCACCAGGACGGATCTGTGGGACACGTGAACCTTCTTTGGGAATGTCCAGGAATTACTCATGAGAGTAAATATGAAAAAAATAAAGGACTCCCCAAGATCCATGGGGATGTGGGCTTGGATTATTTGCATTAAAGCTTTAAAGAAAAACGCCATCTCGAAGGCTAAAGAGCTAAGGGACCCAGAGGTGGTACATTTAATAAACACACTTTTATTGACCTCCTAGCATGTGACAGGCATTTTTTTTTTTTGAGGACATGAGATAGACATGTACAGAAAGTGCATTATTTTCCTCCCCCAACACCTAGCATGGGATCTAAGATTATCTTTTTGTGCAAGGGAAATAAGGTCTCCCAAGTTATGTTATAACCAACATCTGAGAGTCGGACTTCCTCATCTTCTCCAACCCTGTCTCCTCCAGTGGATTTTCTACAGCATTCAGTTGGGCTGATACGGGCCTTGGTGCAATGCAGCCACATTAACATTCTCATCATACCCAGTGTTTCCCCTTCCCTGGCTCTGATATATGGCTATCTGCAGCTTCAGTGTTGCAATCACAGATGCTAGGAGGGAACGGGTTGAGTGGTAAGGGAACTGTCTGTCCCCAGAAGAGGATGTAGAGCAGACTTGGAAAGTTCCCGTGCCTTCTAGGGGGTCTCAGGGACAGGAGCCAGAATTCAGTATCAGTGCAATAAATCCAGAGACCTACAGAGGGTCTTGCAAAGGAAGCGTCCTTCATTTATGAAAGATACTGGCTGTCATTTATTGGGTCCCATTGTGCAACATATGTTTTCACATAGTATCTCATGTGACCCTCAACAGCACGTCAACTCCATGAGATAGGTGACAAAAATGAGGAGAGAGTTTCATCAAATTGTTCAAGGCCACAGGACAAGTAATTAAAACAGAATTAGAATTTAAACTTTTATCTTTGAGCCAAATTCTTAGGAGAATGTTTCTCAGCCTAAGGTAATTTTGCCCCCAGGGGACATTTGACAGCATCTGGAGACATTCTTGCTTGGACATTGACTGGAAGGTGCTAATGTCATCTACTTGGTAGAAGCCAGGGATGCTGCTAGACATCCTGCAATGCCCACTCTCCTGTTATTGGCTGGATTGTGTCCTTCCAAAGAGAATATTGAAGTCCCAATCCCTGAGTACCTCAGAATGTGACTATTTGATAGGAGAGCGGTTGCCCATGTAACTAGTTAAGATAATGTCACATTGGAGCAGGTGAACTCCTAATCCAATGTGACTGGTGTCCTTATAAGAGGGTGGCCATATGAAAACATAGGGGTACAGGAAGAAACTTGAGAAGATGGAAGCAGAGATTGGAACGATGCACTTCTCTGTGGAAGTGCACTTCCTTAGGAAGAACCAACCCTACTAACACCTTGATCTTGAACTTCTGGCTTCCAGGGGTCTATGGGGGAATAAATTTCTGTTGTTTTGAGCCATGCAGTTTGTGGTCATTTGTTACAGCAGATCTACCAAACCAATATGCCCCCACAACAAAGAATTATCTGATCCAAGATGTCAGTAGTGCTACTGCTGAGAAACCCTGCCTTAGGAGAACACTCAACTCCCCTACTCATACTTAGCAAGCATTCTGCTCCCTTCCCTTTCCAGGAGCCACTGAACATTCCAGAAAGCTAGGGAGCATTTATTCCTGTATCCAGAACAGGGGAAGGGCAGGCTATTTCAGTGAGTAAAAGCCACTGTTAAAGTGTTTAACATGGTTAGTCCATCTGGCAACTTAATTAGCCTTGATCCACCTCAAGCGTGAGGGCTCCTGGCTGGAACTGTTTTGATAGATTTTGATACTGTTTTCATAGAGCAAGACCCTGGGTCCCTTCCCAGCCTGGGCTAGAAGTTTTTGGCTTTCAGTACTTGGCTGGGTGGGCTGAAGTTTCCTCTAGGATGTCACATTGCATTTTATTAGTCTCCATTTTCCTCATAAGGGCTAGGGCTGTGTTTCATTCACCCTGAACCAGAGTGGTATTTCTTCAGAATTGGAAAAGAAAACATTCTCCCAGATTGTAACCTAGAAAAGTGGCGTGGTGGGAAGACCAATCTTTCTCAGAGCAAACAAAATAAGCGTTCAGTGCAGTTTGCTGATTCATTGTCTAGTAAAGTGTTATTGCTATAATTGTATTGTCTCTGAGCCTAGACAGCCCACTCACCTCTTGGGTATAAAACCCATTTCATCAATGAGTGTGGCATTTGCAGAACTATGTTCTGGTTTCCTTGTATGCTGGGATAGTAAGTTAAATAAGAAAGGCAATGTTTCTTACTTGGACTTGGTGCTGTCCACCTCCCTCTATGATTATGAGTATTTTAGTGACGTTGTCCGTCCAGGCAAAGACAAAAATACACACACACAAAGTGACCTGGCTAAAATGGTAGGTAGCCTGCATAGATTTGAGAGCTAGCAACTCCCAAAATTGGTGCAGGGGTTTTAAAATGGATCCTGTTCATTCACTGAGCAAAGCTTAACGTGGGTTAAGTAATGGCTTGAGGATGAGGCATGACTCATAAGAAATAGAGCAATGGTCAATGAGAAGTGGATCTTCCAGGTATGGTGCTCTCAGATTCCATAAAGGAAAGTGAGGATGACCTTGACTCTGTTACCATACTGTGTTTGCATTGGGGGAGCTATTTCAACTGGCTTGCCTAGAGCAGGACTACATGTTCTATTCATTTTGTGCACCCTCTTTCCATCTTCCCAATGTTTTGGTGTCTGGTGGACACTCAGTGATGCTGTTTATTGGCACGGGAACTGGCAGTGGAAAATTTTAGTTCATTCTGGGCCCATCCTCTAGCATCTTTATGCTTCAATACGTTTACAGAAGAAAAAAAATGGGTGAGTGAGAAGGGACGTGTAGATTGACTTGTAATGTGGACATGCTAAGGGGGGTGCCTCCCCTCATTGGGACACTCCATTTTTGACCCTTGACATAGGCCAGTTGATTTCTGATATGTCATTTCAAAAAGCTTGGCAATCTAATGCTTCCTGTAGGCCTTTATTTGCGGTTACTTAGCTCTTGTAAAAGAGGGTTTTACATGGCAGAGAGTGCTGGAAACGGGTTTGTTACTTACCAGCTCAATGATAGTGGAAAAGTCCCTTAACCTTTTTAGACTTTAGTTTTCCATCAGTCAAACAGGAACGGGGTCTGTGTTGCCTATTTCCAAGGGTTTTTTGAGGATTCAATTTGATTACAAATTGATCAAAGCCCCTTATGTGGAGGGGCTTTGAAAATGGCAAAGCATTATTTAAAGGTCAAGTATAATTATGAATAAATGCTGATTCATTTAAAAATTTTCATGGTTTCCTGTGACCATTTCCCTATGTGAGGCACAATAGAACACTTTCTATGCGGTCTGATGGTTTTCTTTCTTACTTTATTGTTACCCTGCTTGCTCTTCAGTGATCTGCTTCCAATTTTACAATCTTGAGATTGGTTTTTTCTGTGAACATGTTTACTTCTCACTGTCATTAATTAGGATGAGGACGGTGATTTATAAGATACACAGATGCCGAGGCATAGCATTTGAAAATGCCGCATGTACTTCTCCATTGCGAAGTTACACTTTTTGTTTATGCCTTTAATTTATGATTTAAAGACAGTCTGTTTGCATCAATTTTGCGGCATCTTCATGGCTAAATCTGCAGCCAGTGTGGAGCAATCAGTAGTGCTCGTGATCAAGGGGGTTTGCTAATCTGGTGTTGGGGTTTCTGGCGCTTAAGAAATTGTTGAGAGGCTTGAAAGAGGGGCATTGCTGTAGTCTGCTAATACAGATCACTGCTGTCTTGTTTTTTGTGTATGGATTTTTTTTCCCCTGCTTGTGAAAATGCAGGATGGGAATATGGTAGCTTCTTTCTTTCTTTTCTGATCCTATCTAAAGCCATTCATTTGTTTTCCTTCTGGAACCTCACGGCCAATGGTCTCAGCCATTGGGCTGTCCTGCCTTCCATCCACATCATCTCTTCTTTCCACTGCTCTGTTGAGGTATGGGGTGGTGAGCCAGAATGGCCAGGGTGCAGCCACTCCCTGGGGTCCTCAGTGACTCTAGGGCATGTCCCTGGAGCAGAGTGATAAGGAGAAGCAGGAATGTGGCGGTGTGGCTGCTGCACCTGGAACTCAGCGATGAGCACATCCCCTGGCCCCTCAGAGGGCTGCTGGGGGCTCCTTTTCTAATTCTGACTGACATGTTCTTTGGGTTACCCAGAAGGCCAGTGGAAGGCATGCATCAACATGGGGCTATGGCATCCACACTGTGATTCCTGAATTCTTTATCCTGTCACTTCCCTTAAACTTATTACCCAAACTTAAGAGTCAAAATCAATTTACCCACCCTTGCCTATCTGCAGGTGGCAGAAGTTTGGGTTTATTTGACCAAGTAATTCATCGACTGAAATATGTACTGAAAAATGCATCAATGCTTCAATATATTCAGAAATAACAAACACAGATTTGCATAATGCTCTTTCAAGGGAAAAGTTTCTCTCACATAAATTATCTCCACAACCCCATGAAGTAGGGAGGGTGTGAATCATAATGTCTTTTTACAGTCAAGAAAATAGAGGCTTAAAAAAAAAAGAAAGAAAATAGAAGCTTGAAGGTTGGGTGATTAGCACAGATTACATCTCTAGTAAATAAAAGAACCTACCTGTACTTTACAGCTTTCATTTCTGAGATCAGGACTCTTTTCTTTACAGGATTTTGGGATGGTTGAACCATGGGAAGGAGAGGAAAAGGTGAAGCATCCAGAAGCTAGCGGGTTTAATTCCAGTTATGCTTCAGTCAATTTATATAATTGGATCCACTAGAGGCCAAGAGTTTTATTCCATGTTATTTTAGGAATTCCTATTCTTTACCCTTTCTAGAGCAGAGCAGAGGTTTTAAACCTTTAAAACATTATTTTTACCTTTTTAAGGCAAAAGGCTTCCCCTGTTGGTCAAATGAAGTATGGTTTAAAAATCCCAATAACAAAACTGAAACTGAATGGCTGTGGTCAAAGTAGGTGTGAAGTCTTGCCCGATCCATTCCCTCTTACCCCTCAAGGTGACTTGAGACACCTTTGAAACCTTGAAGAAATGAGGAGAAAGTTTTCAGGTCAAATGGGTTTTGTTGTCTCTCTCTTTTCTTCCTTCTTCCCTCGTTTGGTCACCTGTCTATTGTCCCCTCAAAAAATTACCCTAAGACCTCATGGCATTCTCCCATCTTGGCACCCAGAACCTGTGAGGAGTCTGATTTTGTTATTCATTCCAACAAAGGCACAAGAAAAAGGTGGTAGATATCAGCCTTTGTGTCATTCAGCTGTTCTTTATTTCTGTTTTGTCTAAAACACAGAGGACATAGCATGCACTCCAAGGATACCTTCATTCTCAGACAATTGGTCAATGAGCCAAGCCCTAGAACCTATTTTAGGCAGTCAGCATCTTTTCTGGGCAGCAAATTCTCCTGAGTAAGTGGCACAAAGCATGGAACCATGGCCCAAGGTTCTCCAGCTGCATATGGGTTATGAGTGTGTTAAACATCTGCTTACCACCACCCACTCTGGGATAATCTATTTAAGTCCTGATGATCAGTGAGAATTGCTAAGTGATCTAGACATTGCCTTTCTCTGCACATTTATGGCATTTCCTGAAAGTCTTCATAGGCCCTGGGATGGCAATGAATCCCTTTGGCTGTACTTTGTTCCCTGTACTTGTGGATTATTACTCTACTTTGAACCTGGGTGGTTTTCTGTGGAATTAGGTAGGAATCTTACGCCTTATTGTCTGTTTAGCTAGGCATATGGGCTTTTTACTTCTTGGAAAGGACTTCTCCGCAAAGTGATCACTGGATATATAGATTTTCTTGCAAATTCCTATTCATATGATTTTTGTGTTTTCTCCTTGTTTTTCAGCATCTTTTCACAGAGGGCAGCAAACTCATCTCTCTCCATATATAGGGTAAGTACAAACATGCTCTTGAAAACTCTCTTTATCCCCTTCTTAGCTCTGCGTTCCACCTACTTCCTGCCAAGAAGGCTCACCAATGCATGGAGTATTGATTGGGTCACTTGAGGCATATTGGCCAGCCCCTTTCAAGCAGACTTCAGATCTTTTATGAAATTCCATCATATTTCATACTCCTGAAGTACATGCTTACACAGGTAGGAGTCAAGTTCTACACTGAGAGGATGTGGGTGACCCCACTTGAGTCTTCTGTCCTGAGCCATGTTCTCCAATTCAGCTTTGTTCAAAAAGTCCTGTGTTATGGAGCTCTTAGGCTCTTTTGCAGTTATGTATAAAGCTGTGTTTTGTTCTCCGTTGAGCTCCATTGTGAGTACTCTCCTTCTATTGAGAATCCCCAAGGAAAAGGGTGAGAAGCGTGATCAGGCATGAAAAAATCCACCTTGAACCTTAACATTGCAAAGAAACTAAATGGCTTCTAAAATTCCACAGCCTTTGGGGAACATTCTCTTTGTTGTTAGGTTTTGGAGTTCAGGTCACCTTTAGTTATTGGTGTTCAATTACATGTTAAAATTGATGGTCACAGACAGTCTGTGTGATAGGTTTCAAATGATCTCAATGCCCCTAAGACTCTCTCTCTGACTCTGGACAACTGAATGTTCCCTATCTGTGGGAACCTCTCAGCCATCAGACCCACCTTCTACTGTTTCTTGTCTCATTAGGCTTAGTGGCCACAGATGTTTTATGAATGGCCACTTTGCTCAGGTCTATAAAGTGAAGAGAGACGTGCAGAGACCTCAGCCAATGTAGAGAGCTAAACAGGATCATTTTGAACAAGTATGCAATCTTCCCTTCCTCACAGTTTTTCTTTGATGGATCTAAGTCATTCATCCTTGAATAATTTCCTTATCAGTCAAATATTTAACCCAGCAGGACAGTAAATTAGTGATATGAAATCTTAAACTGTGGTAGGAGAAGCAGGCATGGCTATTGCTGGGTCAAAACTATTTTGTCAAAATGAACCCCTGGGAAAAAATGACAGGGGAAGGGGAAGATACTTCTAACTCCTCAATCTATAATTTCTATGCATCACCAATTTCCCCCTCTCCCCCAGCCCCCCAACCACCCTCAGTTTGTTCTCTGTATTTAAGAGTCTCTTGTGGTTTGCCTCCCTCCCTCTCTGTTTGTAACTATTTTCCCCCTTCCCTTCCCCCATGGTCTTCTGTTAAGTTTCTCAAGATCTATGTATGAGTGAAAACATATGATATCTGTCCTTCTCTGACTGACTTATTTCACTCACCTTAATACCTTCCAGTTCCATCCAAGTTGCTGCAAATGGCATGATTTCATTCTTTCTCATAACCATGTAGTACTCCATTGTATATACAAGTCACATCTTCTTTATCCATTCATCAGTTGATGGGTATTTGGGCTCTTTCCATAATTTGGCTATTGTTGAGAGCACTGCTATAAACATTGGGGTACACGTGCCCCTATGCATCAGCATTCCTGTGTCCCTGGGTAAATTCCCAGTAACAATCTTTCATTTCTGAATTCCCTCACCTTTCATGGAAGTCTCTCGGTTCTCTAAGTAGGGCAGCCCTCCCGTAGTTGTGAAGTGGGTAAGGTATCTGTGATTCCCCCTTCTGTGGCCCCTTTTCCCTTCTGTGTTGTCACCCTCTTCTCTCATGAGGTGGCCACTGACAACTTCCTCTCTCCTTCCTCACCTGTCAGAAAAGGCTCCTGTATCAACCATTTACCCAATGATTAACTACCTGTCTTAGGGATACCTGCATTTTGATTTTGGTCCTAACTGTGAACTGACTAACCTTGTGCCCCATTAAAGACGTTCTTCTGTTACCTGCAAATGAAGTTCTTGTTTGGGGAGACGGGGAATACTTTCTTGGAGTCCCTGACATTACAATGTTAAGAAAATATCTCCTCCAATACCTCCTTATTACACCATTAAGGATGATCTGCTCATCACTGTCCTTTTCCCACAGCATTTCCAAACCCACTGAACTACTGGGCTTCTCAATCCCTAAGGCTATGTGTGCTTCATCAAGATGTCTCTGATGCCAATCCCATAGCAGCCCCAAGTGTTTTTTATAGGATGCCTGCATTGCCATAGGAGCAGCCCAAAGGCTCCTGGGTAGTATTAACTGATCCACACATACCTTCCCCTCCTTGGGGTTTTAGGGCCATAATGGTTTCCTTGTGGGATCTTGCCACATGCCTCTGCCTGTGGGAAGCAGCTGTGAGATCCCTGATCAAATCAAATTTCTGGAAGACCAGATTTATATGCAGGAGGAAGGCAAGTCAGAGCTGATTAGCTCTGTGTGGGTTGTCCCTCAGGCCACATTTCTCTGGCCTCAAATGGACGCATGCGTATGCTGGCTGGGATTACCGAATGGGTTCTCTACTTTACTGATGGATTAGTAATACACAGGTAGCTAGTGACGCATTTTGGGATTTATACTAAAGAAGCGTCCCCAGGTAAATGGAAGGATTGGTCATTACTGTAATTCTAATGGTGAATGCATCACAGAAGCTCCAATTCCGTAAGCCCTCTAAGCTACTGATTGCAGCTGGGCTAATGCATTCCCTCCGAGGAGCATCCATTGATGTGCTGCAGTGGAATTAACTTTGACGTAATGGAATTTTGTTTTCACCACTGCTCATAAAAACAACTGCCTTGAGCAAATGAAAATGTGTGTGGCAATTTGTGCATTTCCAGTAATGACCGTCCATGGGCAGAGGGTTCTTACAGGAGGAAATGGCATCCCTGCAGACCAGGACTGGCTGATGAATGATTAATGAAGAGCAGTTCTACCCAGATGCTGGCTCTAGAAAGAAAAGGGAGAATGATGATGTGACCTGGAAGGGAGGGTAGGGGCTTGGAAATGTGTGCCCCACCCATGGGTGAGATTCCAAGGGATTTGGCTGGTACTAGTGACGTAGAATCATTTCAGGGGAGTATGACCAGGGTCAGTTGCCTTGTAGTTGGCAAAGAGGCTTACTCAGAATGTTACCTCCCCCAGCCTCTTCTTGGAGATTCTGACCTTCCCTCTTGGGACAGGCATGATGCTTTCCCTTAACCCTACTTTTTTGCTCTGAGTACTGCCCTGTCTATCATCTCTTCTTTCAAAGATAGACTCTTTTGGCTCTATTTCACTGAAAACCCACCTTCCATTTCCCCAATTATTTGTTAACAAAATCCTGAGAATCACTGCCAGTTTGATCATCACTACTCACCAGTCTCTGGGTAACAGAATGTTCCCTACAGAGCCCCATGAGGGATCACAGATTCCAACTCCACTCACTCCTACCCTCAGTGTTGTTCAGGTAAGGCCCTTAGGTGATTTCTGTACTTGGCCCAGCCTGCAACCTGGTACCATAATAAAATTCTGTGGTTGCCCTTTGAGTTTCCATCTGCCTTACCCCTGGCATAGTCAAACATTCAGAAAAGGAATCTGGGTTATTTTTTAATACATTTTGCAAGGGCAGAATTCTCTGTGCTGGGGTCAGAGGAACTCTGAGCCCCAGAGGTGGGTCTTTGGTCCCTGCACCCTCAGACAGGGTCCAAAAGCTGCACTGGGACTCCGTGAAGGGCAAGGTCCTGAAGGAGCCTGTGTCCTTGGTTACATTCCCCCCTGTGCCGAGGGGAGTCTTGGGCAGGCTTCTGTCCTCTGCTCCCACAATGGAGGCTCAATAGAAGTGCTCTTTACTGGGAAAGGAATAGTGTGGTTCCTTAAGGTGCCCTGGGCAGCCTGGACCATGCAATGCATTTGACCTCAATCCATTTGTTTTATGGTTCAAAGTGGTCTTGGTTCTTCTTTCCACGTAAATATCCTTCCTCTATGGGATGATAGTGACTGAGAAGAAAAATGGGCTTATCACAAAGCAAAAGAAATCAAGTAAAATATGACCAGAATGCATTTTTTTTTCTCCCCTCTCCCACTGAAAGTAGTTTTATAGGTAGTGGGAGGGAGAGTATGGCATTTGCCCTGCTCTTGCTGTCTTAAGTCTTATTTGAAAGAAGCATGGAGACTTATTTGTCTCATACTCACAAACTCCAGCCCATATGCCTGCCCTAATGAGAAGATTAAAGACCTGTTAATGCCATTTGTTTTGTTTCTAAGCAGTAGGCGACAGGAGAGCTAAATATTCTCTCTGAGTTGATGCAGTGGCTCTAAATGCACTGGGACCAAATGGCTGCAGTGACCTTGCTTTTTATGTTCAATTAAATGGACCAGAGATAAGATCTATATTGTTTCTGAAGTGTTGAGATCCACAGATGGGATGAAAAATTTCTTTGCCTATGCCACTGGGAAAAACAAATGAAACACACTGGGAATTTAAATGTGTCCCCTTGAGTCTCATTTTTCACTCAAACACTGCAATGCTCTTGTTTGATAGCAGGGCTTGGCTTGGGGGAGTTGGAGGCAGAGGGGGATGCCTAGTGATTCACAGGCTTATATTCACTTATGGAGAATACTATTAACAAGTAGCCTATTGAATATCAATTACCCACAGGACACTGTGTTGTTTGCTGGAGGGGTTATAAGGAGGCATAGACATTTCTGCCTTCAACAATTACAAAATCTTGTTTGGATGCAAAGCATCCGAAAACATTGAAAGAGATCAGTAATGAGGGCAAATGCCAAGTGTGGTGGAATTGAATGTCCACTCACTTCTCCTTCTTTAGGATCCTAGGGGCTAGAGAAATCATTAAAGCAACACTAGGTAAATGGGAGTTGATGTACTGATTTATTACTCTGGGCAATAACCCCAAGTATTGCTTTTGGTGAGTTGTGCTGAGGAATATGAATTAGATATGAGGTCATGGTGGGGGGACTCACTGCTTCCACACCAGTATGACTGGACCTATACAAGTATTCTGAATGCTCTCACCAATAAGCTGGATGGTCAAAGACCAGAAAAGTGGACGATTCCCATGAATGCATGCTGCATGGGGGGCAGGAAATTGAGGAGAAACTGCCACTGTCCGCAGGAAAAACAACAGCAACATCAACAGTTGGCCCAGCTCCTGATTTTGAGTCATAATTAACATGCTTCCTTAGTAAAACATGGGTCAGTGGACATTAGACTTCATTCAGATTCTAACTCTTCTTTCATGAAGATAAGCCATGAGAGATAGTGCCTGAAACTACTTTTTCTAATATTCCTTCACATGGAGAGGGAGCTCTTGGGCAGAAATATGAAATATGAGAAGATGGGGAGAACTATTTCTCTTTCTCCAACAGTGTGTCTAATGTGTTATAATAATAGATTGGTGGTGGGGAGCAGGGGGAGAGAAAACTTTAGGCTGGCACTGTTGTGGGGACAGTCTGGGAGGTCTCCAGGAAAGGGTGGTTTTGAGCTGACCTCAAGGTGGGGGTGGGACAAGGAGGGAGCAGGCCTGCCAGGTGGTGGATAAGGACAAGTAAGGAAATGATGTGTGGATGCTGTGAGAAGAACACCGTGGCTGGAACACAGAGCAAGAAGGCGATAGAGGCCAACTGATGTGTTTGGATTGGATACTCTCATTATCCTCCGTTATGACCTATTTTCCCCAAGTTGCTTGTCTTTTCTAGATTCTGTACCTGTTCCTTCTTTGATTGAAATGAAGACCAGAGTCACAGTTCCCACTTTTGCTACTTCTGCTTCCAGAGAGATGAAATGATCAGTACAACAAATGTGGAACTTACCTGCCATGCTCTGTCTATATTGCTCAGTGGGACAGATGGCAGCCTGTGGGTGACACACTGACCTTGCATGCCAGCACTGTTTTACCCAATTTCCTTCATGTGAGAAATTCAGAAGATTAGAGAAGGCTTTTGCCAGGCTTGGAACCTACTCGGGTTACTATCTTTGATTACTTGAATTGCTTTATCCCAGAGAAACCAGACTTTATTTAAATAAAAAAAATTTGAAAAGACTTAAACATCTTAAATTGACACATTAAAAATGTTCATGTACTTATCTGGACAGTGACTGCATCTCCTGAAAGCCATCCTGTGGCCTGTGGAGTTGACAAGGCAGAAACAGATGGCCTGGGTTTCCCCTGAAATATATTAATGAAGAGAAAAAGTGACTTGGCCCTTTATCTTTTAGATTATGCCAAATCCACACAAGCAAGGGACTCTAGACCTTTGGTATGAGCTCCAGAGTGTCCATTACATGCCCTCCTAGCCTGTGATGCCTGGCACTTGTAGAATGGTTGATGGAGAACAACTCATGTTTGTCCAGGTGGGTTAGTGGCCCATCTCTTTGTCCACCATGTCCCCTACATGCCCTCCTTTATCTATGTCACTTCCTCTAACTTCCTCCAGATAGGCTGTACCATAGGGTTGGTGAATGTTCTCATTAATCTCTCTCTTGCTTCTTGTTTTCCTCTGTTCTTCCTCTTTGGAATGGAAACACTTTTCAGGCTATTTAACCAAGTGTGCTGTTCTCACCTTTTCACTGATTCATAATAAACTCCTGGAGCTAAAAGGGCCTAGAAAGGTCCTTCCTGCCTCCCTCTTTCCTCAACTGGATCACAAAGATGAGGCCTCTACCACTTTGTCTGTAGACACAATCCAGTGCATAACAATGTCCGCTGTTGGGAAATATATCCTGACACTGAACTCTGAACTTTCACAAGTTACATTTTCCTGAGTCTGTCCTTGGTGAAGCTGCTCTTGGTATTTACCTTTAATATACTTGAAGGACATTTACAAGTCACTCTAAAGCAGTGGTCCCTAACCAAGGGCAATTTATTTTTAAAAAGCACACTGATGGATTTTCCTTAAGAGAGATCACGCCACCCCATCATGGTGCAGGAAACATGCATCTGCTTTTGTATTTGAGAAAAATAACTGCAAAGAAGGGGAGAGTAAGGTATGTGTGTATATGTTCGTGTGTTCACAGGTGTGTATGTGTGGGGAGGAGGTACACAGCTGGGCTTAGGTCTGGGTATCCTGCTTATTTTATAGATAATAGTAAATTCATTTTGCCTTATGAAAACCTTTCTATTTTCTCCCAAGAGCTTATTCAGTTGACCCAAATAATGCATTTTGGCAAAATAAGAGCCTTAGTTCCTTCTCTTTCTTACTCTAGTAAAGGGGTATCTCCATGGTGGTTCCTGAGAGAGGTGATGACCTTTCCCTGGAAAGGCACAGTCCTACACCAAATTTATTCTCTTTTTTTTTTAATTAATGTTTATTTTTTTTTGAGAGAGAGAGAGAGAGAGAGAGAGAGAGAGAGAGAGAGAGAGAGACAGAGAGCCACAGTGTGAGCAAGGGGTGGGGGGCAGAGAGAGGAGATACAGAATCTGAAGCAGGTTCCAGCCTCTGAGCTGTCAGCACAGAACCCAATGTGGGGCTTGAACCAATGAACCATGAGATCATGACTTGAGCTGAAGTCGGATGGCTTAACCAACTGAGCCACCCAGGTGCCCCCAAAATTTATTCTCAAAGCTAAATTTGTGCCTCCCTTATAGGCAAAGCCAAAGGGGAGTAGAGGGAAATGGAGGAGCAATTCTGTAGAAACTCATCAATGGCTACTGGGAGGGACTTTAGCATATTCAGTCTTGATTTGAAAGCACTTTACAGTTTATACAGCCAGTCACATATAGGGTCATTTGGTCTTCACAACGATCCTGGGAGGTATGTCTGATTATTCCAGGAGGAAACCGAGACCTAGAGAGGTCTTTGAACCTATAAGTAGAAAGTTGGCCATGAACTTGGGTTTTGGGCTTCAGGTCCAGGGCACTGTCCAGCACACAACTCCATCTCTAGCATTGCCTCCTTTCCAATTCTCTCTGTGGATCTGAATCAGCTTGCCAGAGATCCACGGCCCAGGTGATTTCATGTTTCCTTCTCACTCCACAACACTGCACTAGTGAGGACTCTTGGATTTAAATCCATTTCCTTTACTTACTACTTCTGAAATCTTAGGCAAGTTACTTAACCTCTCTGTGGCATAGTTACCCTGTCTGTGGAACAAGCATCATCATCATCATCATCATCATCATCATCATCATCATCATCATCAACATCATTATCATCTACTTCTCAGGGTTCTTTGTGAGGATTAATTAAAACTGTGCATGTGAAGCCAAAGTGCTTGATACTTGGTAACTGCTCAGTCAATGTCAACTGTAACTACAGCTTTAATTCAGACACTGCCACCTCCCTCCCACCCCCCTGCCCAGTTTACAGTTCACTGTTCATAGGCCTTTCTCCATTTGTAGCCCTGGTCCCTGTCGGGCTTGTGTCTCTTCTGGCAAAATCTGCTCAGAACACAGGGCTTTTCATCCAATCATGTCATTTCTCTGCCCACTAGAGAGGCCAAGCACTTCATGCATCTTTTAAAAACACAAACCCATTGTGATGATTGATGGATGTATATAATAAAATAATAATAAAAACATGTAATGAAAACAAGTCTTGAAAAATTAAAGTGAAGTATGATTACATATTGATATTTTACATATGGCCAAAGTGTTCCAAAAAAATTGAGAAATGCTGTCCAGGCTCCTGTGAAAAATGTCATAACAAAGCAGGAGACTTGGAAATTCAGCTCTACAATGAACACGTTGAGACGTTTTACTTTAGAACTGCCCCCACCGGCCCTTTGCTCTCACTGACTCAGGCCTGCTATGATGAGGGTTGTGGAAGGCAAGAGGGATGTGTTGTTTTCAGAATCATCATGATTTTTCTTCTTCTGATTGTAAAAGCATTGTATGGGCACTTGAAAAAAGTTGGAAAATGCAGAGAAATAAAGGTAAAATAAAACTTGCTAGTATTTCCTCCATGCAGTGATGGATACAGTTAACAATAGCATTTTTGATTATTTTCTTGATGTAATTCTATATTCTTTCTACAACCTTTTCCACTGCTCCTCCATACCAACATCCTGCATGTAGGACTATCTCTTTTGGGAACAGAATACACGAGGCTCCTTCTCTCCAGGATGTCTTTCTCCCTCCTCACCCTCTTTTACCTGCTCCACACACTATGCCCATCTCAACCCAGACATCACCTATTCCAGCAAGACCTCCTCAAGCCCCACCCAAGATGGGGGTTTTGGGCACTTCATTTGTGTACCACTTCTGTGATATCTTGTGTCTATCTCTATCTTTGTATTGAGAGTGCGTTTATTGACCTGTGTAAATATCTGCCTGCCATATTAAATTGGATGTCTTTGAGTCTTACTCATTTTTATTTTCATATTTCATTTAGAATAGTGCCAGACCAGCCTGAGTGGGTCCTCCACAGGTATTGCTGAATAAATGAATGAATGATCTTAGGAGAGAAATTAGACTTGTTCTGTAAGGATCTAATGGTTAAAACTAGGTCTAGGTTGGAAATTGTGAGGTGACAGACTTTGTCTCAATGGAAGACAACATTAAAGTGGATGAGCTACTTTGGGAGCTAGTGAGCTCCTGGCTGCTGGAGGCATTTCAATATTGGCTTGGCAACTACATCAGAGATACTGTAGAGTCTGGTCAACCTCTAGATTAGTTAATGTTGATCTAGAGGATTTTTTAAGTCTCATGTAATGTTACGATTCCATAGTTTTTTATTGCAGAAGTCATAAAATGATGTCATTTGTGGTTAGAAATTCCAGGTCTTGGTAGTCCTGACTAAGATGTTCATAGATGAGAGTTATTACTTGTTTTAATGTGGTGTTAAGTAATTGTAAATACTCTCTTACATCAAGTGTTTTTCTCAGCTCTCTATTCACACAGTTTTGTATCCAAACAAGTCACAGCCTTCCCAGAACTACAGATATATTCCACCAGTAATTGGCTCTGAAATCAAATGCCAGTGAATCCAGACTCCCAGTCCTTTGAGGAACAACATGGTGACCTTCTTCTGAACTCTCTGTATTCTCTTAGCTTCTGTCTGCTTTGCTCTCTTCAAATATCTACCCTCATAACGATCTGCAAGAAATTTTACCTGTTAGGAAAGCTGTTTCCCAGCCCTCGAGGAAGGCCTGACTGATCAGTTCTTTGAGCTTGTTCCCTCTAAGTCTGAGATAAATGAGAAAGTACAGCAGTACAGCAAAGCACCTACGTACACCAGCTCCCAGTATTTGGTAGGTGCTACCTCCCAATGACGTCACTTCCCCTCTAATGGTGCCCATTTAAAGCCTCTCCTGGTGGCTCCATTTTCCTATCTTGAATCCTCTCCCAGCCCCATGTGAGCTAACAGCAGTTGCAAAGCCCACTTTCTCACTCTTGATCAGCCCTCCTTCCTCCCCTCCTCCCTTGGTGTAGGTCCTGCTCTCCTCTTTCTATGCATCTGCCACCATCTACTGAGTAGATTTGTCTCATTGAATTCTTTCCCATAAGAACAGTTATAGAATAGGACCTGTGCCCAATACTTCTTTGACAACTCTGAATACAACCTATCGGCCATTTTTCTTTTGCAGATTCCACAGCTAATCACCACGGGGAGGCAGCCAAGCAGTAAGGGAAATGATAGATTTGGAGAAACTACTCGTATTCAATAAGGTCAAACAGTACTGATAGCTCCCCTGGGATGATTATGGGGTGTAAATGAGGCTACTGCTCTTTCTCAGAGGCTCTTTTTGACTCCTATCTTATAAGACCTATAGGAAGTCTCTCTTCCCTCATTGATTTCTCCTTTAGTCTTTGACCATGGGCCTCTTCCAGCCTGTATTATATGATACCCTATTACAATCATTTGGGCAATTTGCCTTCTTCACCACAGCTAGGTTGTAAATTCCTTTTGAGAACCTCTAGCACATGGGAAATGCTAAAAAAAATTGATATCTTTTTGTGTCTTACTCATTTTGTTTTCCTGACATCTAAAATAATTCCTGGTGCATAATAAGTGCTCAATGGATACTTGTTAATTAAATAAATGAGTGACCAGCAGAAAAATCAGGGCTTTCTGGCTTTTTTGACTTAGATTTTAGTCTGAAGGATTATAAAAATGTACAAAATTCGTAAACATGGGTAGATTCACTTGACAAGAGAGAAAAGAGTAGTAGCAAAGAAAGGAGGGTTTTGAGATGTGGGGGAGGGGTGGGATGGGCAGAGGAAGGAAGTGGAGGGGAACACAGTCTGACCCTTCTAGCCTCAGTGGATCCAGAATCTGAGAGAGTGAAACTCCTCCCTTTCTCTTGGTCCTTTGCCCTGAAAGATCTTAGATCTTTCTGCCTGAACCTTCGTCTGGGGCCCATGCATCCACCTCCTTTGGAAGCTTGGCACTTTCCCGGGTCATCCTCTCTATGGTCATAATCTAAAAACACACATTCTGCGTTTTTACAATATAACTTCAAGCTTGTTTATAACATTGTTTTCTTTTACATTTTCTTTTAAAATTTCATAATTTATGTCATATTTTATGTTTCAAATAGGTAACATATACAATGGCTTATGGTGATGATACAAAGAAGGTTTTTTCTTTTCTCTTGCTTTCTTCTAGTCCCTGAGTTGCCGTTCCCAGAGGCAATCAGCATAATCAGATTCTTACATCTCCTTCTAGAGGTTGTCTTTGGATATATAAGCATAAAAGCCTGTCTTTTCTTATAGAAATGGTAGCATGTGATATTTCTTGTTTTTACATCTTGCTTAAAAAAAAGTTGCAATACATCTTAGAGAGAGTTCCATATTGGCTCATATAATGCAGTCATGTCTTTTTTTAGAGAATCTACAATATTTCATAGTATGGAAGTTCCTGAATTGGTTTAACCAACCCTTTTACTAATTTCTTGAAAGTTAGTGCTTATCCAATCTTTGGCTATGACAGACAATGCCACAATCCATATCTGTGTGTGTATATCTCACACAGATGAATGTATCTGTAGGTAGAATAAATTCCTGATAGTAGGACTGATGTGTGAAAGGGTATGCATGGTTTATTTTTTGCTAATAGTATTAGTACTTCATTAGCATTAGTGTTAATATAAATGATTCATTCAGTGATTTACTATGTCAGTCACTGTTTAAGCATTCTGCATGTACTGTATCGCATTCCTTGAGGGACGTACCATGATCATCTTCACTTTTCAAAGGAGCAAGTGGGCACAGAGAGACCAAGGAACTTACTTATGTTCATACAGTAAATGGCAGAACTCAGGTTCAACCCAGGCAATTGGGCTCTTGAAGTGCCCCTTTGTACTTCCAAGTAGCCAGACCACAAGTGATTGAGAGGAAAGCACTCCTTCCTACAGACACAGATACACAGAGCCACGCCTGTACGCTTCTCATGGCTTCAGTTTAGGACGTGCCAATAAACCCTCTTGAAGACCCTTGTGCAAAAGAGTAACTTTTGATAAGTTCTCTTCCTAGAAACAGCAGACCTCCCAAGGACACAGCTTTTTTGGACAGAAAATGTACCTCCTTCTGGTCAGTCAAAACATGCTGACTGTTATAGTCTACTTGAAAAATAGAAAAGGACCTCAGAATGAGTAATCTAACAACGTTTCTCATTAATTCATGGCCAGTGAAAGCTACTGTCTCCCAAAAGACAAATAGTGCGTTTGCCCTTTACTGGTGGGTTTTAAGTCTGTTGGTTTAATCCCACTAGACCAAAGCTATTTTGAATCTGCAAATGAATCATATGATCGGGTTGGATCCCTTCCCCCATCACCCGTGCTGAAGACATTTTTTTCCCCTTTAAGCCAAGAAAGGACAAATTGATGACATTTTCAGAGTACTTAGTCACTTGAGTCTGATCCAACCCAGCCGAGTAAAAAAGCCTGTTGTGGACATGAGTGGAACATAGAGCTTTCTCATACATTCTCCATTTCTATAGGTGTCTTTTTGAAATTAGAACTGAGAAAAGAAATATAATGACTTCGTGATATTTTTATTTTTCAGACCCTGCGTTTGAAAAAACTCCCCCTCTCCTAGAAAGGCTTGTTCATTTGTATGTTTATTCAATAACCTCTGGTAAATGTCCAGTGAGGTTGGTCAGTACACTGGGCCCAGGATGAGCCATGAGGGGCCAGAAAGGCACAGCCCTCACCCTCACGGTTTATCAAGGCTGATAGAGGCTACCTAAGGACATTAGAGGAAAGTCTGGTATTTAATTCCTGGGCCATATTCCATATTCCCTCTAGGCAAGAAAATGGTCCTTTGGGGAGGTAGGAGGAGGGCAGGAGGAGTACCCCAATGGACCGATTGGGTGGGAAGGTTGAAGCCTGTGGAGATGGCGTGGCTGGAGACAGAGACACATGGTGAGGGCTGAACTGTCCTGCGTGAGACCTTAGATTATGTTGGGAGGTTGGGCCAATGAGAACGTCCTGGTGGCCCAAAGGAGATTCAGAAATCCTGATGCCCCATAACCACGTTTTAGGGTCCTTGCTGTGTATGCTGGATGCCTCCTTCTGGTCTGGACAGAAGCTCTGCACAAACTCTGTTCAAACTGTTTTCTTGGCAGGACCAACTTTCCACCAGCTGTGACATAAGCCATAAAGAGAGCCTGCAAAGGTTAGTGTGTCTGTGCCTTCCTGAACCTTAACAGTCCCTTATCACTACTGCACAATTCCTAAGGGACTGATCCTGAAGAAAGATTTTTAGCCAGAATGGATCATCTGCTCCCCCTCTACCCCCCAAGCCTTTAGCGCCACAGGCATCCAGCCTCACTTCCCTGTTTACCTGAGACAGGGAGCCTACGTTTCCCAAGACTGAGGTATCATCTGGACTCTTACCCTCACACAGATCTGTACATGTCTAGACTCACCCAATCACACGCTCCCCACTAAACACCCCCACCCCTTTTCCCCCATGGTGTGCCTTCAGAGGGTATGACCTGTGTTAAAAAACATTACTCTGACATTTGTTATAATGGTAAGGAAGCCCTCATGCAGGACTCCATCAGTAGGTGTCAAGAGAGTGGCAATAGGGGAGAGAAATGGGGCTCAAGTCCAAATCCTGTGACAATGGCCAGGGATTTATTGCCAACAAGCAGGGTGAGGGGTTTAGGGAATGAAAATTACTAAGGGGAGGCATCACGGTTGGAGGAGAGGTGGAGGATTCTTCCTAAACCAACATAACAGGATTCTCCCTGAAGGCAGGCCAGGGTGGTCAGATATCAGTCACCAAACTGACTTAGTGGGATTTTTGCTACAATTGGGGAAGGCAGCCTGAAAAGGATGAAGCTTTCTTTTCCCCTTTTCCTTATCTCTGCTTAAACTTTTCTTATTCCTCATGTGTGGCTGAATGATTTCTTGAAGATCCATGTTCGTACATCTGATTGTCACAGAGAATTGATCATATGCATCACAGAAAGCCCTCTTCATGGTAGAATGACTCCCAAATCCTCCCTAGTTCTGCCTGAGGGAGGAGACCCAGTAGATTGCTAGTCTGTAGCCTGATTAGGATACACTCGGCTCCAGTCTGGGACCACCAGGCAGGGCCACCCTACTCAGTGTCCTTCCCCTCTCCTTTCCACTTTCCCTAAAGAAATGGAACTGGGTAAAAGCTAGTTAAAGGTTAGCATTCAGGAATATTCTGAGTAGGGAACAAAAGTCACAAGAGGGTGGTTGGAGATGAGCTGGGTAGACAAAGGGACTGACTGGCTATCGTAAAGGAGAAGACTAATCATCACCACAATTACAATGATAATGATGATGAAACCAACTTTTATAAACAGTCTTGTGAGTAGACTCTCAGAGAGGCCAGATTTGGTGAATCCAATTTGAACCAAGCCCTTGGGCAATTGCAAAGTCTACAACTTATCTGCACTAAACTAGTGGTGTGGCTAGAGGCCTTGAGGCATTTTTCTTCATGAGCCAGAGCAACCAGCTGCTTGGCTTGATGCTGCCGTTTTGAGTCAAGTGCAGGCACCATGGAGCCCTCCAAAGTCTGAAGGATTGTTCTAGCTGCCGAGCCCAAGAAGACAGCACCACTGGCCGCTGGACCAGAAACATCTCTGCTGTGTTTTATCCTATGTCCCTGCTAGGTGCATCAAATATGGAGACCAGAACGGGAAACTTTGGTGTGACAAGCACTGGGTAACAGTGGAACAGGTAAAGGATGCCAAGTTCAAAAGGCAAGATGGGAAATAATTTTTTTTAGAAAATTTTGTTTAATGTTTTTATTTACTTTTGAGAGAGATAAAGAGGAAGAGAGAGAGAGAGAGAAAGGGAGAGAGAATGAGTAGAGGATGGGCAGAGAAGGAGAGAGACACAAAAGCCAAAACAGACTTCAGGCTGTCAGCACAGAACTTCATGCGAGGCTCCACCCCATAAGCCATGAGATCATGGCCTGAGCTGAAGTCGGGATGCTCAACAAACTGAGTCACCCAGGTACCCCGGAAACAATTCTTCTACATGTGCATCTTGGCCCCTTTTAAACTAGATTTTAAAATGTTGATGCTCATTTTGAAAGATGTATTAAAATAATCACAAATATGAGACTTTCCTGATTGTCCATTGTAAATTGCTTCCACCCTTATGCAAGCTGTCAGACATGTTTTCAAACACAAGACTATGGCAAATGGAAAGCTTGTGCACTTTTTCTTTTGGCATTTGTAGTCATTTGTGGTCGGAAAAAAGACATTTAAAACCGAATAACTCAAGGTCCCCAGGTTATTATTAGAAAATAACAGCAAAGGGAACCCCAACGGGAAGGTTAAATGTTCTCACGTAGCTGTGGTTCCCTTTATCTCAGAAATACCCTTACATTTTATAATGTCAAGGTATTTTTCCTTCATTGGTGGTTCCTCCAGAATCTTTGATGGAAGGATCCGCGAGGTCTCTTCAATTCCAGACAGGTTCGGGGGACCTCTGACCTGCCATGAACATTTGAAAACTAATGGAGCAAATCAGTGCTCTGGAACTGAAAGAACACTTTGCCTCTGACTTCAGCAGCTTTGCTCGCTGATGAATAAGGCGCTTAATGAGCAGCGAAACGGGCAGGGCATGGTCAGAGGTGCATCAGGGTCTAGGACGTGACAGAGTGAAGGATCCATTTTGCTTGTGACTTCTTTGCAGGCCATGAGGTGAGATCTGTACTATTTTTTGAAATGCCCTTTTTATTCTGAGTTTTGTAAAAAAAAAACGGAAGGTAATTTTATATGTTTGTGCCTTGGAAATGCAGCATATGCAATACCAACTTAGTTCTAACCCATGAAGTTTCTTACTTGGATTCCTAAGCACCAGGACTGGCTGCTCCTTTCTTGATTTTGGTGGAAACTGTAAGATTTAATGGATGGAGGCAGAGATGAGAGGAAAGAAAGAGACCAAAGTTATAGAGCCAAGAAGACCTTTATTGGGATCTGCAATTCCCGGGCGAGGTTCCGTGACTCTGGAGTGGGGAGTCAGGGAAGTCGTGCCTGGTACAGGAGGCAGGAGGTATTTTATGGATGAAAGACTTCCGGTCTGGTCCTGGGAGGGCAGACCACCAAAAAAAGGGCACTTTAGGGATGTGGCGGGATGGGATAGGTTGCCTCCTCTGTCAGGGTGGTGGGAAGCTGGGGCTCCATGATTGGCTGTTTTCAAACTGGCACCGAACATTCCAGGTCTGCAGGTGAGGGGTAGGGGTCATAGATGCACGGTGTTTTTCCAACCCACAGCAAAATGGCCGCTTGGTCGCCATGCCAAGGTGACTCCCAAGGTAACTCTTACAGAAATGTGTGAACACAAGTCCTTTGAACCTCAGACGTAAAACTCCATTTTCTGTTGTCTTCATATTCTTTGTAGTTGAGACTCGTCATTCAATTTGCCGCTGATGATTCTAAATCCTTGACCGTGGGTTCCACTGATGACGTTTCAAGCGGCAAGGCGTCCTCTCTTCCCTTTCTCCACCCAATCCTTGTTTCTGGTACCATGCTGATTTTTATGCAAAGGTGGATGTCGAGCAGTACCTCACTTAGCTGCCTAATTGCCCTGTGGTTACGATTACTTCAATCCTGGGAAATTGGTATTCTGCTTTAATCCAGAAAGCACCAAGATGAAGGGGTATTTTTCTCCCTGTTCTACAGGCTGTAATCAGTCCCTGAACAGAATTTATCTACTGCAGACAGGTCTTCCTACCAGTGGCTGTGGGGATCACATCAAAGACATGAGGCTACATAAAGTTCCCAGCAATACTGGGCTCCCAGTGCAAGAGATTACAACTAAGACCCATTTCTATGCCCTGGAACAAGTTTAGGGAGACAGCGTAAATATGGGTTATTTGTAGCCACAGGGAAAACTTTTAACAAATTCAAGTGTTAAGGATCTTCCCCCCACCCCCACTCCACTTTGATTATATCCTGGAGAATCCTTCTCTTATTTTATTTTAATTTTTAAAATTTTAAAACATTTTATTTAAATCCAAGTTAGTTAACATATAGAGTAATAACAGTTTCAGGAGTATAATTTGGTGGCTCATCACTTACATATAACATCCAGTGCTCATCCCAACAAGTACCCTCCTTTTTAAAAAAAAATTTCTTTTGGTTTATTTATTTATTTTGAGAGAATGAGGGAGAGAGCAAGGGGGGGAAGGGCAGAGAGAGAGAGAGAGAATCCCAGGCAGGCTTCGTGCTACCAGCACAGAGTTCCATGTGGGGCTCTGAAAGTCATAAACTGAGATCATGACCTGAGCTGAAACCAAGAGTTAGACGCTTAACTGACCGAGCCACCCAGGCGCCTCCAACAAGTGCCCTCCTCAGTGCCTCTCACCCATTTAGCCCATCCCCTCACCTTCATTCTCTCATTTTAATCAAGATTTTATACCTTGATTTAATTGTGGGGTGCAGCACAAGAAAGTGATGAATTGAGAGATTTTAAGAAAATATATTTAAGTAATCTGAACCCCCAATGTAGGGCTCAAACTCACAACCTCAAGGTTAAGAGTCACATGCTTTTCTGACTGAGCCAGCCAGGTGCCCCAGATTGAAAGATTTTAACTGTAACCCGAACATTTCAGTGATTCAAAGCTATCAGTGTTAATGATGTCATTGGCAACACAAGAATTAACTTGATAGGAAAAATGTAAGTGGCAGCACTGTGATTTGGTTAGTTTATCTTCAGAGCTACAAGCAGCAGCAAGTGGGATTTGGGAGTAAAAGGCAACATATGATTACCCTGCCATGGCCGTAATGATGGGGAGAAAAGCAGGCTCCCCAAGCTTCTCTGTCACAACCACTCAATTGTGCCATTGTGGTGTGAAAGCAGCCACAGAGAATGTATAAGCAAATGGGCATCACTGTGTTTGAATAAAACTTTATTCATGGACACCGACATTTGATTTTATATACTTTTCTGTCAGGAAATACTACTCTTGTTTTGAATTTCTTCCACCATTTAAAAATGCAAAATCTATTCTTCGCTTTTGGTCAATAAATGCACAGGGGGTTGGGCCCAACTTAGCCTGAGAACTGTAGTTTATGGACTCTTTAAATCACTCTCTTCTCAATATTCTTGATTTTTTTTTACTCCATTGTGTTGTGCTCCAAGACCCAGAAATCCTCAACAGTGAATTGGTACAATTGTGTGCTTTCCTTTCTCTCCTGCTCTATATCTTTATTCTTTTAGTTAAGACCATCAGTTCATGGTTTGCCTATTTTCAGCCTTGCCTACTAACCTGTTCTCCACACTTTAGGTGATCTTTCTTTCTATTGAAAACTAGCATTTATTGAACACATAATACAATTACACATTTAGCTTGTATTATCTCATTTTATATGCAGAACAATCCTGTGGTAACTATCATCATTAAAAAATAACACATTAACATAGTGAAACAATTTTGGAAACTAGGTTTTCAGAATCTCAGCGCTGTGCTACTTTTAATTCACTAGTTTACATCCTAATTGTAAATATTTTTGAATCATTACCAAATACCTTGCCAGTTTCTGTGGATTGCATGAGGCATTTTAGGCTAAATATAAATAGCATATGTCGTATTAAAACTGAATTCTACTCCTGAGATCAATATTGCACTGTAGTTTACCTAACTAAAATTTAAATTAAAAAAAAAGAAAAAAAGCGAAAATGAAACCATGATATACTATAGAATTGATTTACAAATACAAAACCATAATGACTAAATCTTCTTTCTAATGAATTTAGGGGAAGAAAATGATCCCAAACGTTCCTATTTGAGCTCACAGAAAATCTATCCTACACTTAGCTCAGGCACAGCCATGCATGTTTCTGGAAAATACTTTAAATTTGTGTCTCCCAGTAAGAAAATGCTATTAAAAAAACTCGTCAAGATATTAATGACTGCCTCATACCAATGACATTTTAATTAACCATGGAATAATTTGGCAACTGGTAATTTTGGGAGTGTGCAATGCAGATACTTTTGGTTCAAGCCAACAAATTATTCTAATAGATTCATCCAAGAGAGAAACTACATTAAAATTTTTTTATTTTAATTCCAGTATAGTTAACATGCAGTGTTAAATTGGTTTCAGGTGTACAATATAGTGTTTTGATGATTCTGTATATTGCTCGCTGCTCATTAGGTTGACTAAGTGATCTTTCTAAATTGCTAATTTAATCTTGTCATGCATCCTGCTTAAAATTCTTCAAAGTCTATCCTATTGCTTTGTGATTTTGATCTTGTAAAGTCATCCGGTTTCACTGGTCTCTGTTGTGTTGTCTCCCCTGTCTCCTATCACCACCCTCGGTCTTTGTTCCGGCTGTACTGAAGGGTTCAGTTTCATGAATACACCATTTGTTCCATGTCTTTAGGCTTGCTACATGATCTTTCTTGAATTCCATTTCCCTGTCATCATCTGGCTAACTCCTCTTGGTCCTTGAAAATTTAGCTTACCTGTCAATATGTCCCTAATGCAAGCAGCCTTCCTCAACTCCCCTTGCCATTACAGTCTGATTTAAGGGTCTTTTTAAACAGCAGACTTCCAGAAATGCTGATGCATAGGAGCACATGTACCCCAATGTTCATAGCAGCAATGTCAACAATAGCCAAAACATGGAAGGAGCCTAAATGTCCATCACCTGATGAATGGATCAAGAAGATGTGGTATATATTCACGATGGAGTACTACATGGCAATGAGAGGGAATGACATGTGGCCTTTTGTAGGAAAGTAGATGGACCTTGAGGGTGTCATGCTGAGCGAAGTAAGCCAGGCAGAGAAGGACAGAAACCATATGTTTGCACTCATAGGTCTAGCAGGAAAACAGGAGAGACCTAATGGAGAACCAGGGGGAGCGGAGGAGGGAGAGAGAGTTGGGGAGAGAGAAGGATGCAAAACTTGAGAGACTATTGAATGCTGAAAATGAACTGAGAGTTGAAGGGGAAGGGGGAGGGGGGAAAAGAGGTGTTGGTGTTGGTGGAGGGCACTTAAGGGGAAGAGCACTGGGTGTTGTATGGAAAACAATTTGACAATAAAATATTATGGAAAAAAAAATAAACACCAGACTTCAAGGCAGAGGCTCTCTTTATGTCTAAACTCAGGGGCCTAGACACAGTCCCCAACACACACACACACACACACACACACACACACAAGGATTGAACGAAATTAGCATGTAACATGGCTTTAGGGTAGGAAGAGATGAGTGGCAAACACTGTAGGTGTGAGACAAATTATGCTATAGATCAGGAGAGATATGGTGACCATCTGTGTCTATGCCCAGAGCAAAAAAGTTTGGATGAGAGATAATTTGTAGGGAG
>PISW01006855.1:0-46158 GCA_004023785.1 Mungos mungo
TTTCCTGTTTCTGGAAAAGGGAAGAGAGCTGGAAATGGTCATGTCTGCCACAAATGTGGTAGAGACCACAAAGAGGTTAGTTCTACACCTTGAAGGAACATGCGTTGGTAGGGACTCAGTGCACCGTACCAGCTACATGTGGTGATATGTCAGGCCACTTAGCGGACAAGTCTAAAACCTTCTCCACGGTCCTGCAAACCAGAGGATATTCTTTACCCCAACTTCCATGGACAACCATGTTCTTAGTTCCCCATAAAAGGCAAAAGAAGAGTGATAGCAAACACACGTGAGATCACTTAGGGTCTGGACAGACCCACCTACTGGGTTCCTTGAGAGATGGCAGCCGCTGAAAAATTAATGTCAAGCCAATTCCAAACTGTTTCAACCACTTGGTTTCAACTATAAACTTGAGAATGTCGTAGAAGATGCCAAGGCATAGACCTGAGACAAATAGAGTTTTGAGTCACGGTTGGCACTTGCCGTGGGCGCCGTACAAGGATGGAAAGCTCTGGAAGCTGAGAAATGCTGCGGCTTAAGAAAGCTGATAAAATCTCTTCTTCAGGCTCATCCATAAACTCAAATTTCTGTGGTGGACAGGGCACCTGAGTGGTTCAGTCAGCTAAACTCCGACTTCAGCTCAGGTCACGATCTCACGTTTGTGGGTTTGAGACCCGCATCAGGCTCTGTGCTGACAGCTAGCTCAGAGCCTGGAGCCTGCTTCCGATTCTGTGTCTCCCTCTCTCTCTGCCCCTCCCGCTCTCATGCTCTGTGTCTCTCTGTATCAAAAATAAATTAAAAACATTTTTAAAAATTTTTTTTTATTCTGTGGTGGAAGACCTCACTGCATTAGAGGAAAGTTAGCACAAGAGGAAGTGGCCAGCATCTGCAAGTCCTGTTCTAAAACCCATGTCAGCACAAGCAGGACTGGGCTCTGGGGAGTCAGGGCAGCTGAGGCAGGCACGGAGAAGCATGGTGAGAGTGACCACAGGGAGCAAATCTTTTCTGTCGTTGCAGTGGAACAGGATTGTGCTCCTCCTTTCGCTGTTTCCTTGAGAGTCTGGAAAAAAAAAATATTGATTGTTTTCATTGCCCTTTTGGACACGATTTGACATTTTTGATTGACCAAGTCCATACTGAGTCATGCAACTCATATAGTTGGTGTGAATCACTTTCTTGTATACAGTGAATTTCCAGGGCAGAAAATTACCACTCAGAAGACATGTTGTGCTAGTCTGCTTGGGCCACCATCACAGGATATGGTAGCCAGCACAGCTTAAAAAACAGAAATTTATCTCCTCACAATTCTGCAGGCACGTCCAAGATCAAGGGGCCAGTATGTTCAGGTGCTTACAAGAGCTCTCCTCCTGGCTTGCAGATGGCTCCCTCCTTGCTGTGTCCTCACACGGTGGACAGAGTGCAGGTGGGTTCTCTGGTGTCTCCTCCGACAAGAGCACTAATCCCATCATTGGAGCCCCACCCTCATGAACTCAGTACACCCAACACAGTTCAGTCCATACAGCATGTCATGTCTATCTGTGGCTTCAGCTGTGCCCAGCATACTACTAAGCACTTGAGCGAAGCATAGTTTGGTCTCTTTCCACACCACAGGACTTTTTAATCCTATGCCCTTAGCTCTCCTCACTTTATAGAATGTCTCTAATCTTCTAAAACTTGCTTAATTAAGGGCGCCTGGGTGGTTCAGTCAGTTGAGCATCCGACTTCGGCTCAGGTCATGATCTCACAATTGTGGGTTCGAGTACCGTGTTGGGCTCTGTGCTGACAGGTATCTCAGAGCCTGGATTCTGCTTCGGATTCTGTGTCTCCCTCTCTCTCTGCCCCTCCCCCATTTATCCTCTCTCTCTTTCTCTCTGTTTTTCAATAATAAATAAATGTAAAAAAGTAAAAAAAAAAAAGACAAGCACAAAACTTTAAAAAAATAAATAAATAAAATAAAACTTCCTCAATTAAAAGTTTTTGCTTTTGCTTTCTACAAACTAACTTTAATTCTTCTGCCCTTTATATTCTTGTTATGAAATTAAAGGCCCACCTGAAGATGTTTTCATTATCCACCAAATATTCATTATCAAACAGCTTCGTGACAGGTGTTCTTCAGAGTTCATGAGGAACCAGCCCTGTCCTCGTGGAGCTCACATTTCAGCAAAGGGAGCAATGGATGAGGAGCACTCAGGAACCCTGAGAGACTGTGGCTGAGAAGCAGCTGGACACACTTACCAACTGGGATCGGTGACAGTGGAACTAGTAAACGTTGATGTCACACAGGACAGAGGACAGCAGGGAGGCTGCACCCCTCAAAAATGTAAGTCACAGAAGCTCTCACAGCAGAGGCGACATTTCAGTTGTAACCAGAAGAACTGAGGCCACCAACAAGCTGAGGGGGGAGCTTCCAGACCAGGCAGTTCAAAGTGGCAAGATGGAAGGGACCCAGGTGGGCCAGCAGCTGTGGGAAAAGGAGGAGCACACGGGGACAGAGAAGCCAGTGCCCGGTGTCACAACATAGGTGAGAAATTTGGATCTGACTCCAACTGCCTTGAGAGAGCTAGTATTTCTGGAAAACTACACTTGAACATAACTTCAAACATGTCACTTTCTTGCTAAAGTACTTGAGTGTGTATTTATAGGATATTTTGGAAAATAGGGAAATTTATAAGAGAACACCTTTCAAACACACAAAGGGCTAAGGAACGAACTAGTGCGTGGCTCAATATAAGGACGTTGGGTCAAAGGGTACTTATCACTTTGTAGCCCGCAGCAAGTTAACAAGCACCTTCTATGCAGCCTCCTAATGTCAGTGGCCTTGACCTCCACCGTGACTGTGCCTGTTTCTGTTTATTTGCTTGAGTCCCTGAACCTATGGAATACGCTTTTAGAAGTATGCAAAACTAAAGTAAATGTTTGCCGGGGAGCGCGTTGGTTTTTCACTTCAATCAGTCATTTATGTAACAAATATTTATTCAGCCCCTGAGATGTGCCATGCGCTCTGCCGGGCCCCCGGCCTACAGTAGTGGCTCCTGCAGTCCTGGGTTTTCCAGTCCAGGAAGGAGAGAGACTCCAGACTGGCGAGTCCTGTCAGAGAAACTACAGCGATCTTTAGTAAGTATGGAGAGTCAGTGCAGGGACACACCGTTAGCCGGAAGGCTCAGGGAAGTGGTGTCTAAAGAACCAGCATCTTTACTAATCTAGGGGGAGGGATAATGAACGGTAACTGGGAAGCAATTTAGGCAAAATGAAACAAAACAGCCAAGTGAGTCCCTGAATTTTTATGGAAAAAGGACCTATGGGTCATGGCAAAATGCCCCTGACCCCTCCCCCCATCTACTAAGGGCTGAGCTGTGTCACCTAGAAATCCATATGCTGAAGTCCTAACCATATGCCTCAGAATGTGACTGCATGTGGGGACAAGGCCTTGATAGAGGAGATTAAGCTCAAATGAGGAGTTTAGTGTGACCCCTAATTCCGTATGACTGGTGTCCTTATAGGAAAGGGAACTTGGGCACAGAGAGGAACAGAAGAAAGACCATGTGCAGACACAGGGAAGAGGAAGCTGTTCAGAAGCCAAGGAGGAACTCACCTGCCAAACCTTGCTCTCAGCCTACCAGCCTCAAGAACTGTGCGGAAGTAAGTTTCTGTCAGTGTCCCTAGTCTCTGGCACCTGGTTCCCACAGTCCTAGCAAACTAATCTGCCACCTAATTCTTCTTCATGGCAAAACTCAAGAGAACTCCCTCCACTCACTCACCTCATAATCTGTCCTCAACTCACTCCAGACACTTCCCAGTCCTCTCTTGTCTGCTCATTTCAGTATTGTCTGATCACTTCCTTCTTCCTGTAGCTCTTCTCCATTCACTTCAGCTTCTTTCCCTTTCCTGGTCTTTTCTAGTCTTTCCTGGTCTTTCTCCTGTCCTCCTGGCCCTCTCACTCTGCAGCACTTCAGGGTAGAGTTCTCAAAGCCTCAGTCCTCTGTCCCCTTCTATTCTCCCCTACACTCTCATCCTGTGGTAGAAGAAATTACTTGATGTTACTCTTAAAACAAAGGGAAACCCATAAAGGATTTTAGAGAATAAAATCCAATGTACATTTCAAAAACATCACTATGCATACACTACATAAATAGAAAAGTCAATATGAAAGTTGAGTTAGAAGGCAATCATAATAAGTTAGACACGTGTGGTAGCAATGAGGATGCATATAAGCAGGCAAAAGTGAATATATATGTAGAGTTATTTAATATATTTTGGAATTGAAATCCTCAAGGTTCAAAAGGAAGGGAGGAAGAGAAAGACATCATAATTCTGAAGTTTCTGGGGACCAGATAGATAATGGTGACTTTTCTGAACTAGGAAATCCAGGCAGAAGAATGACTTCTAGGGACAGATCACAGGTTCAGTTTTGAACCTAGTGAAGTATCCTTAATATACACAAGTGGAAATGTCAAGTGGGTGATTAGACAATATGCAGCTGGAATTCAGAGGAGCTGCCTGACCTAGAAATTTAAATTTAAGGGCCATTGGAATATAAATCATGCTTGTAGATTGCAATAGCCACAAGTAAGGATGCACTCTCTACTCAAGAGTAGAGTGGAAAGGAAAGGACACCTGACAGGAAAATCTGCACAAGAAACAAAAGCATGGTAGAAGAGGGTGATCCAGAAAAAGTGGACTGAAAAAGAGCAGATGAATGGGGAAAGTAAAAATATCTGGTATCAAGGAAGCCAGTGGCAGGAAAGACGGTAGAGATCTATCACATCAAATGCTGCAGAGAGAATGCTATATCTGGACAAAGGACTTAAATAGATATTTTTCCAAAGAAAACATATCCAACAAACACATGAAAAGATGCTCAACATCACTAATCACGGGGGAAATACTAATCAAAACCACAATAAGAGGGGAGCCTGTGGCTCAGTTGGATAAGCATCTGAGTCTTAATTTTGGCTCAGGTCATGATCTCATGATTCTTGAGTTCAAGCGCTGTGTCTGACACGTGGAGCCTGCTTGGGATTCTCGCTCTCTCTTCCTTCTCTCTCTCTTTCTCTCTCTCTCTCTGCCCCATCCCCTGTTTGCATGTTCATTCTCTCAAAACAAATAAGCAAACTTAAAAAAAAAAAAGCCCAATAAGATGTCACCTCACAGCCATTAGGATGGCTACTATGAAAATAAAAAACAGAAAATAGCAACTGCTGGTGAGGATGTGGAAAAATTTTGGAACACTTGTGCATTGTTGGTGGGAATATAAACTGGTACAACCATTATGGAAAACAGTGTGCTCAAACAATTAAAAGTAGAACTACTATATGATCCAGTAATTCCACTGCTGAGTATATACCCAAATGAATTGAAAGCCAGATCTGGAAGAGATGTCAGTATACTATGTTCATAGATACTTTATTCACAACAGCAAACAGGTGACAACAGCAAAAGCATATGTTGATAGATGAATGTATTTTAAAAATGCAGTCTGTATATACAAGGGAATATCATTCTGAAATTCTGATACATGTTAATACATGGATAAACCTTGAAGAAATCATGCTCAAAAAAATAAGATAGTCACAAAAAAGGGAAAATAATTTATGATTTCACTTACATGAGGTGCCTAGAGTAATCAAATTTGTAAAGACAGAAAGTAGAATGGCAGTTGCCAGCGGCTGGAGAGAGGGGATGAGAGGAGGGGCAGCAATTGTTTAATGTGTATAGAGTTTTAGTTTTGCAAGATGAAAGTTCTGGGGACTGGTTACACAGGACTGTGAATATACTTAGCACCACTGAAGTGTACAGTTAAAAATGGTTAGGAGGGTAAATTTTTATGTTATGTATATTTTGCCACAATTAAAAATGAAAAATAAAAACTCAGTTATGAAAACATAACCCTGGAATGCCTGGGTGGCTCAGTTGGTTAAATGTCCAACTTTGGCTTAAGTCATGATTTCACAGTTTGTGAGTTTGAGCCCCATGTCGGGCTCTGAGCTGATAGCTTGGAGCCTGGAGCCTGCTATGGATTCTGTGTCTCCCTCTCTCTCTGCTTCTCTCCTGCTTATGTTTTCTCTCTCTCTCTCTCTCTCAAAAATAAATAAACATTAAAAAAAAATTTTAAGAGAAAATGTAACCCTTATATGTAGATAGGATAAAATAAATTATATGTTCCTGTAGCTAAAACAAATCATCTAAATCATCACTGTATATATTTTTATCAAGGAATTTAGTTGTGGAAGAGAAAAGAGATAAATAAGAAACTAAAAGACAAACGTTTGATCAAAACGGGTTCGTTTCTTCTCTAAAGATAGTAGAGTCTCAAGCAAGTTTAAGAGGCTGAAGCATATTATTCTTTCTGGCTTTAAATTCTCTCTCCTAAAAAGCTAGAAAGAATAATCAATACCGAGATGCTTCTCAGAGATGAGAGGAGATGCAGTGTGGGATGCAGACAGCACGGAAGCATCTGCTCGGAGGACAAACACCTCCTCCAAGCGCAGAATGAGGAAATGAGGGCAGGAGTGAACAAGACGGGCAGATGTATTGGTCTGGTACCAGAAAGCTGATGAATTTGAATCAAAATACTTTCATTTTCCTTGAAAAGGATCAGGGTTCTCTTCTGAGAGGAAGGATACTGTTGCAGTGTTAAAGTTTCTGGAAGGGTGAAGAAAGTTTGAAAGGGTCATTAAGAATTACTGGGAAGGATAGAGATCTACTCAAGGCTGGTGGCCATCAATTGTCCAAAATTTTCAGCATGATGATGTGAATATTTCTGCCCTCTTGAGATGCTTGAGTAGGCGGAATGAAAATAGATTGTTGGGTTCGTCTAGAACTGGAGTTTTGACTAACAAAGTTATAAGACAGGGAGTTAATTAGGTTAGGGACTGTTTGATGGACCATCGAATCTAAGGTGGATATGGAAGGAAGTAAAGAGAGAAGCTAATGGATAAGGAGGAGGTTAGGAGTAGATAACTAGTCACTGATGGGTCAGACAGCTTAATGGGAGCAGCTGACTACATCAGAGATGGACACGTGTATTAGTGATGTCACAGTGACACTGTGTCATCCAGCAAGAGGGTGACCATCACGAAATGGGAGCCACTAGGACTATGAAGGTCAAAACAGCAGGAGGGCAGGCCATCAGGTATATACCGGGGGTGCCCAGGTATATGACAGAACCAAGGTGGAGAGGAAAACAGCAAACCAAGTGACAAAGTCTTCATTTGTCAGGAAAAAAAGGAAGGGGCACTTTTTACAGCTTTATCCGTCACATTTATGTTATGTATTAAGTCTTGACTGTGTCTCCCACAAATGTTGAGGTCCTAAACCCCAAGACCGTGGAAAGGGACCTTATTGGAGATAGGGTCTTTGCAGATATAACTAGTTAAGGTGAGATGGGTTCAGATGGAGGTAAGACGGTGGACTCAGACATGCACACAGGGAGCGCTCCGTGGGATGACAGTGTAGACCAGGGCCGTGCTTCTGCAAGCTGGGGCTCACTGAAGATGGCCAACAGAGCCCCAGAAGCTGGGGGAGAGTGTGGAGGGGATCTCCCTCATTGCTTCTAAAGGAACCCACACTTCCCACACCTGGATCTCAGGTATGTAGCCTCCAGAACAAGAAGACCATGAATTTCTGTTGTTCAACTCACCCGGTATATGGGACTTCTTTACAGCAAGCCTGGCAAACTATTGCATTTGCCTTAATGTATCTCCATCCTCATCTGCAAAAGCTGGTTTTGGAAGGATACCTTGATTCTGAGTCTCCTGTTGGGTCAGGCATTCTCACTGAGTCCAAGGAACCAAAAGTCCTTGAGAGGGTTTTTTCTTCTGAGTAGACCATCACAGGTAGAAGATTCCAGTACGATGCAATGGCTATCTTCTACTCTTTGCTACTACTGTCAAGTTTATATGTATCATTTTCTATTCTTCATAACCACCATGCAAAATGAGTATTATTGCCCTCATTTTGCAAATAAGAAAACTAGGGCACAGAGAAATTAAGGATTTTCCCCAAGAGCAACCAAATATCAAAGATGGAATTTAAACCTAGGCCTGTCTGACTCCAAAGCTTCCACTTTCTTCCACTTTCTAGTCTTAACTACAGCCTGACTGCACCTGGATCAGAGCCCCTCAGCGCTCCTAGGGGACATCAATTCCCCACTGGACATCCCTCTTCATTCTCTTATTAAAAGTCCTTGATTTTGGGGTCAGCTCTTTCCTGCTCTGTCCCCTCTTCTTCCTGCCTCTACTTGTCCTCTTCCTCCAATAAAAATATGGACTCTCTGAGTTCACTCTGTGGGTCCTCCAGGATGCTTCTGTCTTCAATTGCAAACTAGCCCTTCCCTGTTTCCTCCAGTCACCCCAAACACCTCTCTGCTCCCCACCCACACGCTGCTCTCTCCAACCCCGTGGTCTTTGCATGCTGGGCCTTCCACCCTGCCTCATTCTCGCCTTTGCCAGAGAAATCTCCCCTGCTCTTCAGACTGTGGTTTAGACATCCACCTGAATGGCCTGGTGCATTCTCCCCTCTGTCTTTTCATTCACTCAACATTCAAAAAGTGTTTGACCATCTCCACCCTCAGACTCTGGGGTGGAGATGTGGGTGTGACACAGTTGCTACCCCAGGAACTTGAATTCTAGAGAGAAGAGAGAGGAATAACCACTCCTGTGCCTGTTACAGAGTGGGAGATTAATATGTGGCCGACCATGTATGTTGGGTTCAGTGAATTCTGCATATGGTGTGATATTTGACTCTATGGGGAATAAATCTAGATTCTTTTCTAAAGTTGGCTTTCTCATTTTTGAAAAGATATCGCCAGAGAACTGTTCATTATGAAAAGTGTTCAAAGGCTTCCTCCATGTTTCAGGGACGCACTGAAATAGGCCTCAATCAAATACATACTGCATGCAAGTTTTTCCTCTAAATTCCAAGGCAAAGGTAGTGGGCAGACGGTAGCCTCCAGCATTGCCAAATTCAGGGCAGACGCTGGAAGGCTGAATGCCAAGAGAGATAGGTCAAGTCCATGACTAAGTGAAAGATGTGCTCTGGCGGGTGGCATATCCGGAGTCAGCCCCCTTGAAGGCCAGGAAGCTCATTTCCATAAGGAAACACAGGCTTCCGCTGGCAGAGAGGCTGATATTTACAGAGAAGTCAGAAATCTGAAATTTTTTTTTTTTTTTGAGAAAGAGAGCAAGCAGGGGAAGGGTTGAGAGAGAGAGGGGGAGAGAGAGAAAGAGAGAGAGAATCCCAAGCAGGCTCCTCACCATCAGCACAGAGCCCAATGCAGGCCTGGATCTCACAAACTGTGAGATCATGACCTGAGCCAAAATCAAGAGTTGGACGCTTAACCGACTGAGCCACCCAGACACCCCAGAAATCTAAATGCTTAGATGATGTCTCCAGACACTATTTTAGTGCTGGTGACAAATCCCTGTACAACAGAGGATCATTCTGGCCCTGTCTTGGCCCACGGACTATCAGTTAACCTTCATTCGGTGTGTTAGCATCGCCTCTCCTTCTGTGTTTTGTCTTACATCTGGCCTTTCGCTCCCGCCTTCCAGGGACTGCTCCATGGTGCAGATTGCTGCTTAAGTTAAGTTTATTATGAAGCAACCCCAGCATCTGAATCCATTGGAAACACCCAGAAGAACAGAGAGAAGGGAGCTGGACGTCACTGGTGTCCACAGAGGGCAATACCAAACCCGCTTCCTCGGGCCACACACCTGGACTCCAGCCCCCAGCACAGGGAGAGAAGGGGGAGGGGAGGGGCAGGCAGGGAGGAGGCAAAGAAGCAATACTGCTGTTTGGGGCACACAGCCTCCCTCCGAGGTGACCGCAGCCGAGTAGCAACATGTTAAATGAGGTTGACAATGTGTGAAGTGGAAAATGTCAGTAGCAGAAGAGAGACACCGTGAACTTTAGTTTTGATTTAAATTAATGGGAAGTCAAGGAGAGAAAATCCTTCCAGTGTTCCAAGAAAAGTCACAAGGTTGCAAGCGTGGACCCGCCTGAGCAGGCGTCTGTCTTGGTGCGTAGAGTCATTTCTGCGCCCCTCGCGCTTATTTGCAGATGACGCTGAAATATTTAGACACATAAATACTTCAATTAGAGGGACGTCACCGGGCTACCACACTTTGGGTTCCACTCTAACAAACACATTTTTTTCCTTTCCATTCTTTCGCCTCGGGGTCTGGAGGGGCTGGGGGAGGCTAAGACCACTGCAACAGTGAATGAGCAGCTGTAGGAAGGCGAGGAATCTGGGTGTGAGATTCGCAGAGTCTGTAGTGAGCTAGGAAATCAGCAAAGAGCTCTTAGAAATGTCTTCACATGCAAAATATACAAAGTGGGGGGGGGGGGACCTTAGACAACAATTAAAGAAAGGAGTTACTTCCCAAGGAAACCAACCACAGCTTCCTAGAAGCAGGTGCATGGCCAGGCACTGGGGAGTCGGGCCCCTGACCTTGGTCATATGACGGGGAAGCAGCCCCGGGGGAAGGAGGCGGTGGCCAGACCTCATGGCTTTTCCACGGGTCTCCGCTCTCATGCAGGCACCACGCACTCTGGGCGACCTCCCTGCTGCCGTGGAAGGCCCGAGCTCAGGCGAGATCAAGCTTCTAGCTCCCTTCCCCTGTTCATTAGCCAGAAAAGCAGGCTCAAGTAACACCCAGCACTGATCACTTGAAGTGAATGCTTGGCCAGGGAGGAGAGCAGGAGAATCCAGACATCAGATAGCTTTTCAACGAGAAGGGCTGATGGAATCGAACGCCAAAGGATGTGAGGATGGCGGTAGGTTGGAGGGGATGCCGCTACGGCAGGAAGGAATGTTCTCGCGACATTTGGGATGCGGAGACAGCTGTTAGGAGGGCTGATTAGCATCGCCTTTGGGATCCAGAGGAGTGAAGAGGCGGTGCCGAGCTGCTAGGAGAATTAGCATCCTTAAATAAGAGACATAAGTGTAATGGGAACAGAGACGATCCTAAGTGGTTCATCCCAGGCTGCTCTGCACTAATGTGAGTGTTAAATACACATCGAGGGAGCAGCGTGCAGACAGAGGGAAAACTGGAGGAAAGCAGCATGTTATTAGAAATAGACGCTTGTTGGGCATTTGTATGCAGTTAGGCGTCAGGTTTGTTTTGAATCTGACAAATGAGACTCTCTTTTAAAGGTGATGTATTAAAGCATTGCAACACCATCCACGTTCCGGGAGCCGTGCCTCTGCGCACACGTGGTGATCACACCCCTTCTCGCCAGGGGAAGCCTGCAGTCGTGAGCACCGCTCCTCTCCGGTAAGGCTGCCTCCTCCAGGGTGCCAACTCTCTCTGAATTTCGGAGCTAATGGGAATTGCCTTTTGCATGTGCAGTGTTCATTTTCCCGACCAGCTAGCAAGTTTTCAAGACAGAGAAATCCGCCGTCCCTCCGAACGCGCTCCCACCTCCTTGCCAAGGAACCCACTCAAGAACTTGACAGTGGATTGGTCCCTGAGCCGAGGGCTCTGTCACGGCCACCGTGATGCAAGCACCCCAACCCCTCTGCCGTCCTGGTGCTGATGAGAAAACCAGCATGATGTTTGTGAGTTCCCAGGAAGATGGGTATTTTTAACTGGTGACAAAAACACGCAGGGACGTGAGTTTGAAAGGGAGAGAGTATTTGGAGAACTGGACATTAGTGACACCTGTCATAGGAGCCATGCTTCCCCAGGCCATTCCAGGCGGGTTCTGCAAGAGGACTTTCTATTAAGGGAAGTCGTCAGTATTTTGTCTTTCTCTCGCCTTCTCCCTGCAATGACAAGGCTTCTGCCCTCTGCCCCAAGCACCCCGGAGTCCTTGGTGAGGACAGAGTCATAAACCAGCTCCGTCAGGGCCACGAGGCATCACTATTTGCCTCGTCCCCCTTCCTGGCCATCTGTGGGGTGTTCTGGCGCGGCGACTTCCCTCGGCCCTTTGCTCCACCTGGACCGCTGGTAACCCAAAGAACGTCTGCCTTGCTTCTCCCTAGAGGATGCACACGTTTGTGCCAACGGCATTGCTTCTAGCTGATTCCACAGAGGCTGCCCAGGCTCCCAGTGTCGTCCCTGCCTCTAACCACACATGGAGTGGGAGCCACGCCGGGTGGTGCTGCCAACGGAGATGAACCACCAGCCCAGCCAAAGCCCTGCTAGAGCTGGGAGCCAGCTTGGAGAGGGCCTCTTCCGTCAGTGCTTTGGGCCTTTGGATGAGTCCGTGCAAAGCCACCGGGTCACTCCACACTCCCCAGAGATCTCAAGAGGTGGTTCTTCACCTTCTCAGTTTTGTGAGCCCCCCCGCGCCCCTTCTGTGCGTGCTGTGGGAGGGCGAGTAGAGAAGGCGGGGGGGGGAAGTGTGCGTCCACAAGCCGGCACTCAGGATCTCTTCCTCCATCCCTCCAGTCGCAGCTGTCCTGGAATGTCTCTTATTTCTTTCTCGCTTTTTTTTTTTTTTTTTTTTGCCTTAGGATGAGTTTGTTTCCAGGGTGTCCTGTAAGTCCTTGCACCCAGAGAACCCCAGGGAACATCCTCGACCCTCAGATGGATCTGAACCTTTGAGTAAATAGTACTTGGGTTCGAAAGGAAGCCTCCCGGCCCCCTTGCGTCTGTGAGACACACAACAGCTAATCAGGCGCCTTGCGCACGGTCTGCCTCACCCACATTGCACGGGGCCCAGCGCGACTGTGACGCTGTCTGTTCCACTCTAATGAGTCGACTGAGAACCGGAGACGTCGCACAGCCTGCCCCAGCTCCCACGGCTCTCAGGGGCCAGATGACCCCTTACGGCCGCGGCTGAGTCCCTATCAGAGGATCTTCATATCCCAATTTTTTACGTAATTTTGATCTCCGGTGGGGAGAGGCAAACTTGGTGTCAGCACTTCCAGAACAAGGATCAGAGCAGGCACCCAGTTTGTTTTTCATGCCTCTTTTCTCTCAACAGCAAAACGACCACAATTGTGAGCGACACGCTGGAGTCAAAATGAATTCATAGGACGCAGGGGAGTGTAACTCAGGCAGCCGCCTGGAGCGGAGGCGCATGGACGGTCCCCTGACGCTGGGCCAGGGAAGCCAGCCCTCCCCGCCTCTCCCTCCTGTCCTCTCACACAGCTCAGTACCCCAAAAACATGTGAGGGTCTCCATGACCAGACAGCGTCCAGGCAGCCTGGCTTCGGCCTCTGGGAGCGAGCCTGAGGGACTCTTGCGGAAGGCATCGCTGTCCCTGTATTTTCATTCCAAAGCTCTCCGAAAGTACAGAATGGGACGGACAGCTCTTCACACCTTTCAAACAGCCCCCGTCATGGGGTAAAATGAAAACCCTCTGAAAATGAAAACTCACACCCTGTTTCTTCAGGGACAGCAAGATCCAGGGACGCACTCCTTCTGGTTTTGGTTTCTTAAGTGAGCTCGGGTCTCACAAGACTCACTCACCACACTTAGAACTTTTTCGAACTTCTGAGAAGACTATTCCTAACTGCAAAACGACGAAGACGGCAGGTCCCTGTTGTCCATCCCAGGGAGCAAGCCAGCTGCTCCTGCTTCCACCGCTGATGCTCCCTGTCAGGGTGGGAGGTCACCCGAGAGAGGACACAGGTGTCCAGGGACCAATACTGCAGCTCAGAGCTCTGGAAGCTCTCTGGAAGGACAATCTAGAAAGTTCTTAACACTGAAGACCAGGCTGCATAACATTCAGGTTATTAACTCCCAATTTATCATCCAGCACTAACTACATGTTCACTAGAAGGGAACGGTTTTCAAAATGCAACATGCATACACGGCAGGACTCATAGTGACTTCTAGAACAAGAAGAGGTCCAGACTTGCAGACGGCCTCACCTGTACCCAACTTACAGAGTTTCAGACGACCCACAGAGAGCACAAAGAGGAAGCACCCAGCCCCCAACCAACCCTAGTGTGGGATTTCCCCCGGTGCCAGTCAGACTATCCAGTGGAGAGATAGTCTACAACCTCAGATGGCCAACGGGAAAGGAAGCAAAACAGAAATAAGTCCAAATTAAGTGAATGATGACGGCAGTTAATTATTAAATACCCTCCACGTGCCAGACACTGGGTTAGGGGGTTTATACACATTAAATAATAAAATCTTCACACTAAACTTATTTATTTGATCTATATGTTTCTTTAATGTTTATTTATTTTTGAGAGAGAGAAACAGACAGTACATGAGCAGGGGAAGAGCAGAGAGAGAGACAGACAGACAGACAGACAGACAGAAAGAATCTGACATAGGCTCCAGGCTCCGAGCTGTCAGCACAGAGCCCAATACTGGGCTCAAACTCATGAACCTTGAGATCAGGACCCAAGCCGAAGTCGGACACTTAAATGACTGAGCCACCCAGGTGCCCCAAGATAACGTATTTAAACTAAAATATTGCTAAACTAAAGACTCAAGAATCCAGACTTTTTTAATGTTTTTTATTTTGTTTTTGAGAAAGAGAGAGACAGAGTGTGAGTGGGGGAGGGGCAGAGAGAGAGGGAGACACAGAATCCAAAGCAGGCTCAGGCTCTCCGAGCTGTCAGCCCAGAGCCCGATGTAGGGCTTGAACTCATGAACTGCGAGATCATGACCTGAGCCCAAGTCGGATGCATAACCAACTGAGCCACCCAGGCGCCCCTATTTGATCTGCATCTTGTAAATGACGACACCGAGGGTGAAGGGGTTATACCAAGTCATAGGTGGGCAGGTGACAGAGCCAAGATTGCAGCCCAGCTCTCTCTGATTCATCACTTAGCCACCCTAGAGGTGGGAAACTCAAGCCCCGGGGTGACATAATGCATTATTTGTCTATAGTTTCTTTCCTTTCATCACCTCGAGGTGCATATGCGCTCTAATCAGAAAAGACAACATTCTTGGCTAATGAGGGTTTGCTGGAATGAAAACCCGGGAGACAGAGCAGCCCCAGGAGTGTCCCTGTGGCTGAGGGTGGCATGCGGCCCCGCATGCAGGTCCCACGGGAGACGATGTCACTGGTCCTCCGAAGGTGCCTCAGACCGTGGACGATGCTCATTCCCTGGGCTGCCCTGCACCCCGGTGGCCCAGGCCCCTGCAAGTCTGCTCCTGCAGAAAGACATTTGTTGTGCACCCACCACCACCACCACAAAAACAAAACACAGGAAATGCCATCTAAGGTGTAAACTCAAGGTCCTGAAGTCCCACCGGCAAAGCTCTCAGTTTTAAATTAGGTACAGAGGAGATGCCCACACAATGTAGCTCACTTGGAAGGTAGTGTTTAGTCACGCCACTTTTAAATGAATCTCTTTGTGTCGTGTTCTCGACTGAGGCCCAATACAGCTGATTGAAATCCCGCCTACAGCCATGATTGGTAAAACCTTATTCGTGCCTACTCCATTCGCTGGATGTATATACACAGTTTGGGCAAAACCAAATTGACATTTGCCTTTGAAATTTCTTTGAAGAATGAATTTGTCGAGAATGCAGTGCAATTAGTATTACACAGAAAATGCTCGCAGTAGAGACGCGCACTGGATCATCCTCATTGATGAATTGAAGAGCTGCCAAAAGACGCCGGCCCCTCACTCTCGTTGCTTTCGTGTTGCAATACTACACACGCTTTACAGCGACACGAAATTTAATGTCTTCATAGGACTTCTATTGCAGGGGTTTTTTCCCCTCCCCGACTGGCTGTTTATGGTTTTCAAATCGAGTAGAAGATTTCCCAAGCCGGGAGGCGAGGCTGTGCCGGCAGAACGAGACAGCCCGGTGGAAGGGCCATGGTCAGGTGCAGGGAGATGGACAGAGGTGCAGGGCCTGCTAGCGGAGCCCAGGGAGCTGTGTAAGGACGCAGTCTCTGTTTGTTCTAGACCACCGGAAAGTGCCCCGTGAGCTCCCACCAGCTGCTCAGAACGCCTTTCCGGGCTGCGGGTTGGATGACATTTTCCCTAACCTTTTTAACAAACATAGGGTGAGGACCACACTGTTTGGCTGAAAGACTAAATTTCAGAAAGAATGGTTAGAAGGGGAATTGTTTCAGAGCCTTCAGCAAACGGCACTAATCACCATAATCCCAAAGCATAACAAACACAGACGAAACCCGACCATCCAGGATGCTCCATATTTTTGCTCTAACCTCTCTACGCATGTCTAGGCACGCCGAGCTGCACCATGAAACAGCCAGTAGAGCACATTTCTGTGGACCAAGTGTGATTGCTTTTCAAATCCATACCCTCTCTGGGAAAGAAGGGTAATGGCTGCACCTGTGAGGGCCCGTCTGGTGCCAGGAAGAGGGCTCCTCACAGGGTCTCTTCAGGGAAATGGAACCGATTTGCAGCTGGTCCCTGAAAATCCTCAGGGACAGAGGCAGGTGATTCTCTGTAGAGACTCCCATGGCGTCTCTGTCTCCTTCCAAGCTCTCTCCTTCTCCCTTCCCTCAGCTGGTGTGCTCAGAACTTACAGCATCCATGATGGCGTCCCAAGCCAGAGTCTCCCCCAAATCCATATGTTGAAGCCCTAATGTCCCCATCCGGTACCTTAGAATGTCTCCTTATATGGACATCGGATCTGGAAAGAAGTGATTAAGTTAAAACGAGGTCATGAGGGTGACCGCTAATCCATGAGTTGTCTCCTCATCAGAAGAAATTAGGGCATTGACATGCAAGGGGGGAGCGCATGTGGAGACACAAGAGAAGGGGTGTTCACAGGCCAGAGACAGAGGCCTCAGGAGAAACCCACCCTGCCAGCACCTTGGCCTCAGACTTCCAGCCTCCAGAAACATGAGAAAATAAATGGCTCTTGATTGAGACTCACAGCCTCTGGCACTTTCTATAGCCACCCAGGCCAACTCATATAGTCTCCTTCTGAAATTTTCACCTCAGACTCAGCACCTGGCACAGGCTCTCGGTTTCCACGTTTGTGAGAGAGGAACCTCATGGGCAAAGTCCACTTGTCCACACAGGCTGCAGCTGGCCAGGCCACCATCCGACCTGAGGTAGGGCACCACGTGTGCTCAGTCGTCTTTGGCTGAGGAGGGCTGGCTCATGAAACTCAGACCTGGTTACCCAGTCTCACCTCAGTGCAGGGTCTTTGGGGAGCCAAGGTTCTGAAGGGCGGGCAGTGGGTGACCCAGCTCCATGCCCCTAACAGTGCCACCAATCACTACAAGCAATTTCCTGCTTCCTAAGGATGAGGTGGTTCAGTTAGCTGGGTAGTCTCGCTATGGCCGTACAATTTCAGATGGAATTAAACTACAGGTGCTGAAATTTAAAGAAAGCACTGGATGAAAGTAGATGGGGGGCGCCAGGGGCTGGGAGGTGGGAAATGGGGAGTTAGTGCTTAACGAGGGCAGGGTTTTAGTTTGGAAGGATGAGAAAGTTCTAGAGATGGATGGTTGTGATGGTTACACAACCTAATGTCACTGAGCTGTACACTTAAAAATGGTTAAAGTGGTACCTTTTACGCTGTGGATATTTTATCCTAATAAAAAAATCAACTTGAAGGGGTACGCACACTAATGGGGACGAAGCATTCTACCCTGACGGAGTCACGTTTCTCTGATGGTGTTGGGAAAACCCTGTTCATAGCAGTTGTGAGAAACGATTAAGCCCCCACACGGCCACTGTTTGACCAGACAGGTCTGCTTCCCCTCTGCTGAATGAGGAGCTGCAAACAGTGACACGGAACTCCAGGCTATCAAGGGACATTACACAGAACACACCCTCGGGACACCTGGGATGAACTAAAGAATGCCCAACGAGCGGCTGCAAGTGACCACCCACCACCCCCATCTTGGCCCAGAATCGTCTGGCCTGAACCAGACACAGGAAAGAACACAGTAAATGGTTTCACTCACACCCTTAAGCTCAGGATTCCAAGGTAATAACTTACACAAAAGTCTTCTATGTCTCTTCAATTTCCTCCTCAACTCTTTTTCTGGCTTAGGATTCTAGAATTTTCCCCTGATGGGAAATCACAATGGGACAGTTAAAATAGAGAAGCTGCCAAATGCATGGTTCATTTGGAATCACAAAGATGAAATAGCCCAATTTTCTCCTTCAGACACTTAAGAGGTAGAGGTTTGGAAAATGCCTCCAATGTATTCTGTGCACAGATATCTGGAGGTAAGGAATGGGGGAAATCCATATGCTTTCTTCTCACCCTCCAGTCCAGCAGTGGAGAGAAGACAAGAGGAAGTGCTGAGACATGGAGGGAATATGGTGGATCTGGAATTTGAGGGCTAAGTGAACACTGGCCCAGATGCTCAGGCATGACATGGGGAGAAAGAATGGCCACACAGTCAGAGACCTGGGAGCAGAATCATCCAGAAGGACTGAGGGAGGTGGAGCTTACCCTCCAACCCCCGCCCTGTGTGCTCGGGTGCATACCTCAGCTCAAGGGAAAAAACATTCCCGGGAGGGACAGCAGTGTAAAATGAGACGGTTGAATGCAAGTGGAAGGAGACAGAATTTTCCATCCCAGGCCTTGCCATGTCTCACTCGCTTCTGTAAGTATGTTTGTGTGTGCACATTACGTGTAGCTCTATTGTGTGTGCATTGTCCATATGACATGCGGAAACACATCTGCATGATTTGATCGGGCTGGATTCATTTCCAGAAGTTGGTGCTGCTCTTGTCTTACTTAGAAAAGCATTTCTCATTTACAGTTACCAAGACAAAGCTCTCCCCTCAGCAGGCCCTTTTAGGGGAGCGTTGTGGACGCTTTCCTCTCCCCAACTGGGTGGCAGAGCGAGCCTCACCCTGCTGACCCCAGAGCAGGAATAACGGACACCTGAAACTCAGCTGTGCCCCCTAAGTCCCAGGCCTTGGGAAGGGGTTTTAGAAGGACTGCCCTGGGGGACAGTCAAGACTCCTTCTCTGTCCCTCTTGTTCCCGAAACTCTGTTTTGAATATAATCCTCCAAACTCACCCAGAAGGGAGCCCGTCACAGAAGAAGATCTGATGAGCAGACAAGGTCTGGCACCTGAGTGGACTGCAGTCTCTCATGCGGGACCCAGACCCGGAGCCACTGCCCACCCAGCTCAGGGGTGCGTGTGCACGGTCTGCAGCCCGGGCAGGGCTCTTTCAGGCTCTGCTCTTCCCACCGTGCGCTCAGAGAAGCAAATCAGGCACCCTCTGGGTGAGGGCGAGCTCCTTGGGGAACCCTCTAGAATCCAGATGTCCCTCAACAGTGCTCCTAGGCTGAGCTCCGACGAGCTCATGTCTTTGCCTCTATTTACATGTTAGTAGTCAGAACCACTAAGAGAGAAAAGGAAGAATGATAGAAGTTAAGCAATAAATTCCACCTGAATACCATAATATCATATATAGTCAAGGATTTTGAAGAAAAGGATGTTAAATGCACAATGTTTACACACACCCAGGTACCCTTTGTGTACCTGGCCAGTAACATTTCTCAAGAAATCTGGAAAGATCCTTTGAGTGGGCCTAGCAAGTGTCTGGAACATCGGATCGCTGCTGACAAATAGCCTTTTAGCAAATTAAGTGTAAATGAATCAGAAGCTTATGGGTCATGTTTTAACTGAAACAAACAAAGGATCCAAAATTTATAAGAAAAGGTACTTGGCAAACTCATCATAGTTTGTTGAACCCAAGCATTTGAAAAATAGTTTGATTAATTTTGCCAACTCAAAACCCTGCCAACTTTCTAGTGTCCCTAAGTATTTACTAGTGTTTTTCCAGATTGAATTTCCTATCCATATTTCTAAATGTTCTTGGCCGCTCTGCTGATAATTATTTGGAGTACTTTATATGCACAGAGACAGTATGCCTCATTCTTTAAAACTTAATCCAATGTCATTCTAACTTTGGACAGTTTTACAGCTTATGAAATTCTTTCAAGAATATCACACTAGGGGCGCCTGGGTGGCTCAGTCAGTTAAGCGCCAACTCTTGGTTTCGGCTCAGGTTATGATCTCACAGTTTGTGGGATGGAGCCCCTCATCGGGCTCTGTGCTGAGAGCTCCCTCTCTCTCTCCGCCCCTCCCCCTGCTTGCGCGCGCGCTCTCTCTCTCTCTCTCCCCCAAAATAAATAAACATGTAAAAGAAGAATATCACACTATTTACATCTCTCAGCATTCCATACTATTCCCTCTTCCACAGATTAAAAAAAACAAAACCAAAGTTCAAAGACGTTTAATGACTTCATCAAAGCTACATCACCAGAAAAAAGCAGAACGAGTACTAAAATCCAGGTCTCCTGATCCCAAATCTATGCCATGAGTATGAAGAGTGTGCTAGAGCGGGGAGGCATCTGGGTGGCTCAGTCAGTTAAACATCCGACTTCAGCTCAGGTCATGATCTCACGGTTTTTGGGTTCGAGCTCTGCTTGGGGCTCTGTGCTGACAGCTCAGAGCCTGGAGCTTGTCTTGGGATTCTGTGTCTCCCTCTCTCTCTGTCCCTTCCCAACTTGCACTCTCTCTCTCTCAAAAATAAATAAAAATTTTGAAAAAAAATAAAAAGAGTATGCTAGGTTGTCAGCCTGCTATACTCTTGCTCGAATGAGACCTGCAGTATAAGAAACAGAAGCAGCCCCATTGAGGGTCAAGAGGAACGCCCGCCAGTCCCCAGACACGCGAGGCGACTAGTCTTTAGCTACTGTGTGTTGTTTTCTGTCTCTGCTACTGTTTAAACACTCACCGGCTCCAAAGTATTTCTCCCTACCTGGGTTCTTAACATAGAGACGGGGTGACTCATCTTTCTGAAACTACAGAAACGGGAAGGTTTCCAGCAGGCGGGTGCCCGTGTGAAGAAAGCCAACCAAAACGCCAGCCGCACTCGGAGCAAATAGTGTCGTCAACAATGATCTGTTGCACGTTTAATCAGTAGATCCACCGAATTACACAATTCTGTACACTGAGTAAATGATAAAGTGATTAGTCTGTCTGTTGCAACACCTCCCAATTTAGCATTCAGGCATTTAATTAATGTTCTGTTTACACCCCACTTCCACATCATTAATAAAGATATTTAATAGAACTGAATTTAACACCAGTCTGTGTGCACAACAGCCAGCAGAGGTGCTTCCCTGACACGTGGCCCTGCCCTTCCCTGCAGACAGGCGCGTGACACAAGGGTCTAAGACAGCATCAAGGATGTAAGTGTCACCATTTGTCTCAACCCCCCGGAATAGCCTCGTCTGTGTCCTTCCACTAGAAATGCAACATGCTGGCCGCCTCTGGGGCACTGGCCTGACGCTACGAGTCATTTTGCCAAAAGGACCATAGAGTCACCTAGAAGTGACTTGATACCAGACCCTTCCTTGGAGGAAAGCGGCAGCTTGGAAAGAAGACAAGAGGAAGAGCTGAGACTTGGAGGGAATATGGTGGATTCAAATTTCAAAGGCTAAGTGAACCCTGGCCCAGATGCTCAGGCATGACGTAGGGAGAAAGGATGGCCACACAGTCAGAGACCTGGAGACAGAATTAAGAATAACCCAGGAGCTCTAGACCCAATCTTGCCCAGTCCCCAGAACTCTTGTAAAAGTCTTAGGTCCAGGGAAGATCTGACCAGGCTTCTTGTTCAAGATAGCAACCTAAAAATCTCCTGAATGCACCTTCTCCCATGGATGAATCTGTAGCTGTATACGAAATCATTACCTCTGAAAAGAACCTAAAAACTGTAGAGTGAGCCCTTCACGTTTGGCAAACAAGAGGGAAACTGCATTAAAATGAGGAGGAGAGGCTGAGGTGCAGTCTCACCAGAAAGCCCACCCATGCAGTCACCCATGATTAAGAAGGGGCTCGGGGCACTTGGGTGGCTCAGTCAGTTAAGTGTCCAACTTCAGCTTAGGTCATGATCTTACAGTATGTGAGTTCGAGCCCCATGTCAGGCTCTGAGCTGATAGCTTGGAGCCTGGAGCCTCCTTTGGATTCTGTGTGTCCCTCCTTCTCAGCCCCTCCCCTGTTCACACTCTGTTCCTCTCTTTCTCTCAAAAATAAACATAAAAAATTTTAAAAAAAATAGAAGGGACTCAAAACCTGAAGCTTCTCCCAAGAAATGATTCAGATACAACTGGTTAGCTCAGTCAATTGAGTGTCCGACTTTGGATTAGGTTATGATCTCACAGATCGTGAGTTCAAGCCTTACATTGGGCTCGCTGCTGTCAGCTCAGAGCATGGAACATGCTTCGGATCCCCTGTCCCCCTCTCTCTCTGCCCCTCCCCTGCTCACACTCTCTCAAAAATGAATAAACATTTTTTAATGTTTTTAACTTATTTTTGAGAGACAGAGAGAGACAATACAAGCAGGGGAGGGTCAGAGAGAGAGGGAGAGACAGAATCCAAAGCAGGCTCCAGGCTCTGAGCTAACTGTCAGCACAGAGCCCGATGCGGGGCTCAAACCCACGAACTGTGAGATCTGACCTGAGCCAAAGCCAGATGCTTAACCGACTGAGCCACCCAGGCTCCCCAATAAACATTTTTTAAAAAGGAAATGATTCATACCCCATAGCAGACACCCCAGCATTTAACACTGGCACCTGAAAGATAAGCCCCCCAAACATGTAGCTTTGAAGACCTGAAGGGCTCTGCCCACAGACCCAGGAGGCTGTGGCGAACTGAGAAATGACTCTTAAAGGGCTTGTATGCAAACATTGGTCGCAGGGCCCAGCACAAAAGCAGCCTTTTGAAAGGTGCCTGGACTTTATTTGAAAGAGACTCCTTTCCTAACTCTGAAGAATTGGTCTGAGGGGCAGGGGCTTGCTGGGATAGTCCCCAGGGACAGAGCCTGGTGGGCACCATCTTCCTGTCGGCTCTCGCTCTGCCTTGCTAGAGCCAGCAGGGGCCATCACCATTCTTTTTTCTTTTTTCATTTTTATTCCTGTTTTTCTTTTTCTTCTTTTTTGTCTTTCTGTCCCCTGTTTTTCTTTTCCTTTCTGTTGTTTTTTTCTGTCATTGACAGGTGTTATCTTTAGGCTCCCCTCTGCCTCACTCCATCCAGTGGGGGCCACCTCCACTCTCTTCTGCCACGGGCCATGGCTTCCGTGCCTCCCAGAGAGGAGCTTCCCCACACGTCTGGGACCGCAGGTTGACATCTGATGACCCAGTCCTTGAGGCTTTAACCCAGGGGATACCCCTAGATCACCTGGCTATGGCGGCAGCCTGGAGGTTTGCATTCCAAAGTCCATGGGACTATAATAATTGAAGAGGCTGTTATTGTCTATCTCTAGTCTTTCTCAGAAAGAGGCATATTTGCATGTCCAGGAGCTTTGGCCTGAGGGACAGGCTTCTGGTGTGACTCACTCATAGGGGTCTATAGAAGTTCTCAGAGAATGGGGGGCCAGTGGATGCAATCCTTGTTTTCTCCCTCTGCCTGGCTGTAGCCCACTGGTATTGTAGGTCCCAGACAGCCCATGCCTGAGGAAACCCATGGAAATACAGATAAATCGATCAAAATGATGACCCACAACATCCATCTAGTCCTGCCTCAAGCAGCTGATGCCTCTGTGTCATTGCCCCAGCGCTGCACAAATGACGAAATGCACCAGGCAGCACGCAGACCTGTGCATCTGTCTGCAGACCGGAAGGCGCTCCGTGAAGATGACTGTACTAGTGCCTCCTCGTCAGGTCTCATGCTGTCTTAGCCCTAGTGACCTCAACCAAGCTCAACTGCTCTGGAATTTAGTGACAAGGGCAGTTCTTCTTTAAAATCCTCTCTCAAAAGAGTCTTCAGGGTTTCCTTCTGTAAAAGAAGCACAGGACATTAAAGAAGAAGAAACTTTAAATCCTTGGTGTTTTTAGTAAATATTTGCTCCCTCCCACTTTCCGTAGGGGTAAAAATCAATACAACTAGCTTCCATAGAGGACTCCAGACTCCACGATTCCTGCTAAGGAACTGTGGGGACTCCAGTTTCCTTTCAGAAAAACCATGCTCATGCCCGGGTGCTGACAGACACCTCGTGACCACAAGGACTTACTTTAAAGGAGAAACATGCAGAGGAAGGAAGGAGCTGGCATCTGCAAGGGAGGAAAATTGGCCAGGCCCCCAGTGTGTGTTTCTGAGTTTTAGGATACAAACTAAAATTAACACGAGGCCTCTTTGCAAAGGCTTGCCCGCACTGAAATTTCAAAAATACAAGAAACCTTCTGTCGGATGCTCTGAACCCAGACAAATGTGCATGCCATCAGGTCCCCAGGGAGAATTTTGAATCTTGAAAGACCTCCTTCCGGCTCCATGTGGGGTCTTCCTAGCAGGCCTGGTAGGACTTAGGGCTGAGTCTGCATTTTCCGCCCGGTCGGAGATTTCTCTTGCAGACCAGGGGGCCCGAGGCTCAGCGCTGAGGGTAGCTGCTCTAGAAAACCTCAGTCAGCCTGGGAAATTAGTGAGCTGTGAGTCTTCCTTGCCGAAGGACGGAAAAGCAGGCCAAAGCAGGCTCCCGATTGTTGACTGAAGCTAATGGGAATTGATAAATCGCTTCTTGTCCCACTGGACCAGGCATCTACCGAATTTTAGATTTCAATGGTACGAGAAATTACTTCTGCAATTCAGCCAGCAAGAGCACACCTAACTGTGTTTTTTTAATCTTATCAGAGTGTGACAAAAATCAGAAAATTCATAGCTTTGTGGCAGCAAGGTCTGAATGCACAAGTTAGAAGAAATCCTTTTTAGAGAATTTCAATGTACGAATGCACCTGCTTATTTGCTGAGCTCACCAAGGATGTAGGATTCACAGATTGCTGCAAGATGGCTTATAAAATCCTTCTAATTTCCTGCCCAAAGGACCAGGAGCAGGATTCCTCCCCCGACCGCACGGGCCCATTCTGCAGAGCACTCAGTTGGGACCTTCGCTTTGGGTTCTAATTCCCCAAAGTTGTTCCGAGGCTTGCAGGAGAGAGGGATCCTTCCAGGTCAAAGCCCAGGAAGGAGGCTTTCCATCAGTAGCTTTGCAGAAAGTATGCATGCCTGTCCTCTCTGGGAGTCACCGCCATTCCATGACAACTCAGTGTTGTGCAAAAGCCCAATGTGACACAGGCCTACTTTGCTAGCTTCTGATCATCCTACCTTTCCCCTGGAAGCTGCCACCAGACATGCACACTTCCAGCAGCACAGGCCGGCTGCCTGAGAGTGTCTTGTGTTTCTGGGGATTGACGGCCAAGGTAGGAGGTGAAGAGCAAAGCAAAATAATGACAGGCAACATTTACTGAGCACTTAACATGTGTCAGGAACCATGCCATGCTCTTTACCGGAATTAATTCAATTAACCATCCCCACAACCCTTTGAGGTAGAGAATGCTACCATTCCCATTTCGCAGATTAGGAGACTGAGGCAAGAGAGGGCTGGCAGGCTCCTAGCCTGCACACCCACTCTAGACAATGGGGTCAGCCAAATACACGTCTCACCCATTGTGTTTGGTGTGTCTCTTTCCCTTTTGGTCACTTTCTGGTTCGTATTTGGGGTCAGGAGCAGCTTCTGATAGACAGTCGCACCCAGCCCCCGAGAAGGCAGACAGCAGTCTAGAAGCCTGCTTGGGCCCACAGAGAGCTATGTGCTCAAACCCACTGACTCCCACGGTGCTGGCACTGGGACCAGCAGCACAACCTGGCCTGTGCCATGGGGCCTGGGACCCACTCTGCTAAAGGCTGGGGAGGGACGCGTCCCGTGAACCCGCTTAGCACATGGATATCTCAGGAGCTGACACCCTGCCCAGGCTGGACTGCAATCTACACGGACACCTAATGTCCCCAAGTACCTGCGTGTCTCCCAACCTGAGACTCTGCTGGAATCTTCATGCAAATGAGAGCTTTCATGTTGTCTCTAAGTTGGTAAGAAATCAAGTAGAAGATTATTTTTCTTCCATGGTTCAAAGCTTGAAAATTAAACAAACTCAGAAGCTGACAAACTCCAATAACAAGAGGAAAATGTTCAAGAAGGGGAAGTCGGACTTAAAATGTTGAAGGATGTCACAGCTTATAGAATTATAAAGTTTTAAAATTCAGAAGGGACCATGGAGAATATTAATCCAACTCCCTCATTTTATAGGTCAGGACACCAAGGTCCAACATTTAAAGTAGATCCTCTCAGCTGGAAACATCAAAGCCAGGCTCTGACCTTAGGACTCCTACAAGTTCATGGCCACTTCTACTCAACCACACATCTCTCGAAGGTGAGATAGCTTTTGAGATCAGGGTTCATATTTTCTGAGGCATTGCTGTTTTCTTTAAGGAATAGCATTTATTAACATCTCTATGTTGAATATTTATTAAGCAATTATGATGTGACCAGCAGCCCTAGGCATCATGAGGATGTCATAATTATGAGAAGTATAAAAATGTTACATATGTGATTTTATCATGTTTGTTTGTGTGATGACTGCAATCAAGATAGAGAACAATTCATCACAAAAATATCTTGTAGTGCCCACTGACGGAACTAAATCCATGCACTCACACACACTGCTGTCTGCCGGAGAAACCAGAGAGATCCAAGGAAGGCCAATGGATGGCACCCATATCAATTCCCTGGCTGGACTGTGGTGGTACAAGATGCTCTGAGTATATAACACCAGGAGAAACAGGTGAATGGTATTCATATCTATCCATACAATTTCTCAAAACTTCATGAGAATCCACAGTTATCTCAGAATAAAGTGTTTTAAAATGGTCAACATCCAGAACACTGACAACATGAAATCCTGGTAAGGAAGTGAAGCCACAGGAACGCCTGTACACTGCAGGTAAGCACGCAAAATGGTGCAGTGGCTTGTGGGGAATAAGCTTAGGAATTCCCCAAGCTTCCACCCATGTGTTATTGAGGTGCGCAGGAACAGGAAACCTCAGGATCAAAGTGTTCAAAATTAGGTAAACAAGATTAGGTATTCAGGGCAGAAATGGCCCCCAACTTAGTACAATAGCAGAGAGCTGCTTTCACAGGAAGGAAGGACCAAAATAGGTAAACAGGTCAACAGGGCTGCAGGGCAGAGTTGCCCAGAGCAGAGCTAATTAGCAAAAGAAAGGTGCCTTGTTGACCCTGAGGTGGCATGCTGTGTCTTTCCTGTCCCCTTGACCAGTTTAGGTAAACAGATGTGGTGCCTCATGCCTGCCTTAAGCAACCATCTGCCTGACGCCAGGATTTTGTTTTATATTGACCCACCAAGCTCTTAACACCACATATCTTCAAAACCTCTTTTCCTCATGGCCCATGAGTTAAGTTCACAATTTCATTGTCTCTTTGTGCATGTCCATCATGCTTGTAAGCCTTCTGATCCTACTAAAAATGGAGGAAGGACCCTTACTCGGGGCTCTTGTCTCTTCCCGGACATTAGCCTCTCTCGAATTTTAATCCTGCATCCACTCTCTTGCTGGACGAGAACTCCAGACCCAGAGTCTTTGGCAGCCACTTTGGAAGACAGTTTGTGAGCTTCTTAAGAAAGTAAACACATTCTTACCCGGCAATCCAGTGATCACTCTGCTTGCCATTTACCCAAAGAGTTTGAAGGCATATGTCCACACAAAACCAGCACACAAATGCTTATGGAAGCTTGATTCATAACTTCCCAAACTTGGAAGCAACCAAGACATCCTTCAGTAGGTGAGTGGATAAACACACAGTGGTCCATCTAGACCACAGGTGAGCTAACAAGCCATGAAAAGACATGGGAGAAACTTAAATGCATGTTACTAAGTGAAAGAAGCCAATTGGTACAGTCTACTTAATATATAATTCCACATATATGACATTCTTGAAAAGGCAAAACTATGGAGACAGGGAAAGATCCGTGTTGTCAGGAGTTAGGGGAGTGAGGGAAGGGATGAATAGATGCAACACGAGATTTTTAGGGCGGTGAAAACACTTCACATAATATCACAATATATATCATTATGCATTTGTCCAGATCCATCGAACGTACACCCAGAGTGAACTCCTCATGCACACCGTGGACTTGGGTGATGATGATGTGTCAATGTCAGTTCATCAGTTGTAACAAATGCCCCCACTCTGGTGGGGGACCTGGATTATAGGGAGATTGTGCATGTGGGGTCAGTAAGGTATATGAGAACTCTTTGTACCTTCCACTCAATTTTGTTGTGAGCCTATAGCTGCTCTACACAATAAAGTCTTGGAAAACATAGAACTTAGGTGTCAGCATTGGTCAGGATTGTAATGATCTGAAGTGGTTTCATGCCAACTCTCTCAATGAAGCAAAAGAGCTCTACCTTACAGGTGGACCAGCCAGCAATACCGTAAACGTGCAGCACACGCCACAAGAGATATAGGAATGCCAGGCATGAGCAGCTCTGTGGGTGGTGCATGGATGGGAAAGAGGCAGGGAAAAGCCAGACCTCAAGGACAGGGAGGAGTGAGCAGGGCCCAGCTAATCTCATGGTCAGAGATGTGTGAGCAGATGTGGGGCAGGGAGGACTCAGGGTCTGGGGGATGAGAAGGCCACTACTCAGATGCATCTGTGTGCTAAGCAGCAGCTGGAGGGAAGCCTGGAGGGGAGAGTGGAGGGAGAGGGGTATACACAAGAGGTTGAGAGTTTTAACTCAAGTCTAAGAGAAATAAAAACCATGGTCCACTGATGTGTGATGTGGCTGCTTTCAAACTGTTAGAAGCAGAATCCTGGTTTCCCAGAAAACCTTCCAAAGAGCCTTCTCCATGGAGAAGACAGCATGGAGCTTCTCTGGTTTAATGCAGGGCCACCTCCCCAGGGGGGCGTTCCCCCAGACAAGGTGCCCGGGCACCCAGTGCGCAGCCTCAGGCATGCTCAGAACTTCCAAATTCCAAGCCAAGAAAGAGCAAGGGGCCAGGAGGCAGGACCCTGGGACTCCTCAGCTCCGTCACTGGTGCCGACTGTGAAGAAGGAATGCAAACCCACGGAATCTCCACTCCCTCCTTTGCGAAAGGAGGAATAGTTAGAAGCAGTCTGACCCAACAGAACGGGTGCCCTGAAGGCACCATGGCGGCACCTGGCTAAACACAGCTCTGGTTTCCACTGGTCAAACTGGGGAGAAGATTACAGAAGAGGGGGCCCAACCTTATTGATGTAAATCACACACACATAATAAGCAAGGAAACCTGGGCTGTGGCTGCCCAACGGATAGAACCAAAAGATGACGGAGGGAGGGCTCAGTTCCATGGCTTCATTTTGCATGAGAAAGCCAAGTCAAAAGGCCCTGGAAAAGAAAGAAGAGAAACAGAAGAGGATCTGGATGTTTCCAATCTTGTCCGTAAACTAGGAGCTTGGGTCATTGCCTTTACTCACTTGATATTGTCTCATTTAAGTGTAAACATGTGACAGACAGAGAAACACTATTCACTGGCAGCAAAAGAAGCGAAATGAGATACAAAATTCACCAAATATTTCTGCTCTTAGATTCTTCCTGACATCATGTAGCTTGCTGAGGGGTAGGACAGAGGACAGATTTGTTAAATTTATATTTAACTTCCTATTCATATTCGTTCTACTTCCACAAAAGGATTTGAGATGGCAATAAAAACTCAGACACTTAGGTCCAAGTAATGGGAACAAAGCAACATCAGAAAGAGAGAATAAATGACGTGGGAGGACGGAGATAAGCAACATAGAGAATCCTGGCGAAGACAGCTTCAGCTACTGACCCCAGAATTTATTTCCGAGCTTCCTAGTGGCCAAGGTAAACACGAAAACAGCATACTTCTCATTGTGCATCTCTGGTCATGGGAACACACTTATTTGGTGCCACTATAAATGAGATCTGCTATAAGTTAGCTCAGCAAGTGCTGAGAACCAACAGAGGGCAACCACCAAACTCAGCTCCTACTTCGTGCCCAGCCCTGTACTGGCCACAGCAGCATCGCGTAAAAGTTTAGTTGAAATTTGACTACAGCGATGCTGTGAGATTAGATGCTTAGGATAGACTCATGGACAGTAGTGGACAGACAGTCTTGGACCCAGGGTTTGAAGCCTGGGCTGTGTGCGGGAGTTCTGACGGAAAGCCCGGCGCTTGCTGTCTACTTCATGGGGAAGTGAGGAAATTCATTCAGCTGTGCATCCTCATGCATAAGTAAAATCATAAATAAATAATGCTAAAACCCTTGCTCTGGAGCTCATGGCATTTGGGTTGTTTGGAAGGCAGTGTAGGCCCTGGAAGAGGTCCAGGACCCATGGAGGGAGCTCTGCTCCCGCTCCCAACCGCCTACATCTAATTGATAAGTGAACCTGCCAGGGCCTCTGGTTAAGTTCCTTCCCTCTTGTTCTCCTCCCCGCTGCTCCTGCCTTGGCCAGGCCCTTCGTCTGCATCCCATGCTGGTCCTCAAGCAGGGAGCCTGGCCAGTGGACACACACTGGCCCCGGGTCCTACTGTCTGGGCCAACCCTGGACGTGCATGTGTGACCACGAGTGGCCCGACCTCGCTGAGCCCGTTTGTGTTCCAGTGATGGGGATGATAATGGAGGTGGTCACGGGGGCCGCAGGCCCCAAAACCGCACCCTACACAGGTCAGTGGGGACGGCCTGGAACCTCATGCTTTTCATGCTGTCAGGGCAATGATGAACATGCGCATCGGAGCTGTGCGGCGTCTGGCCAGATGGCCTGGGCGAGGCTCCGTCGTTTCCGAGACAAAGTCCGAGGCTGTTGGAGGGTGCTCTGGCCCCTACCTCAGGGCCCTCACTGTCCCGTCCTGCCCCAGGCCCCCAACCTCCCCAGCACCGCCCACTGGCTTGGAACACTTCTGCCTGCTGGGACCACAGGTTCCTCTGGGAGATGCAGCCGGACCACCACCTGCTCTCTGAGGCGGCCCCACGCCCGGCCCCCGGATGCCAGCTGCACTGGCCTCTGTCCCTCCGGGACCCCAGAACAACCCCAGGGACATGTCAATGCACGGTGTGCGCACACAGCCCCCCTGAGGTCACGGGCTCCTGGCTGGCAGGGACCAGGCCACCTTCAACAACCAGCAGAGAGACGGGCACGTAGTGAGCGCTCAGCATATGACTGAGGAGTGAGCAGAGTGACCAGTAAAAGGACCCACATGAGACTCACCCACTGCGGAAGGGCCTCTGGACGCCAGTCCCTCTAGGCACGGGGGACACACGAGCAGTGCAAGGGACAAACCGGCTTCTCAGAGCCTGTGCTGGCGGGCAGGGTGGGTGAGTGTGAGGCCCAGCGCGCCCAGGTGGCGGTGCCTGTGTGGTTTCCTACACGCTGTAACAAATCAGCACACCCTGAGTGGTACTCCCCTGGACCATCGTGCAGCGCTGCGAGTCAGAACCCGACGTGCTCTCACTGAGCGGAAACCAACCTGCAGGGCAGGGCTGCGTCCCTTCCGGACGCTCCGGGAGAATCCCATCCTTACTCTCCCCAGCATCAGAGGGGCTGGTGCTCCTCGCTCGCAGACCCTTCCCAAATCATTTCCCACCTCGGCTTCCGTATCTTCTCTGACTCGGACCACCTTCGTCTTATAAGGACCTTGTGAGTCCGTTGGGCCCCCCTGGTGGCCCAGGGGCCACCTCTCCATCGCGGATCCCTAGCTCAGTCACACCTGCACAGTCCCTTTATTATGCAAGGTGACACATTCTAGGTGCTGGGGATCAGGACGTGCACATCCCTAAGGGGCCATGAGCAGGAGGAGAGAAATGACCTGGAGGGAAGAAGTCACCCTTTTACAAGGTGTGACGGGTCAGGAATCCCTGAGAAGGTGGCACTGGAGGAAAGCCCTGTGGTCCAGGAGCGGGTGGGTTGGCACAAACTGGAGAGCCCAGGCCAGCGAGTTTTGCCCCATGTGGGCCCACCAGGCACAGGGAACTAGAGCGGGACCAGAAGGCAGGCCTGGCCGGGTGGGGCTGAAGGCAGGACACTAGACCGAAGAGGGTGAAGAGGAAGCAGAAACACTCGTGTCAGACCTCATTTAATCTTTGTAGTATGCCCAGGGATGAAAATTCTGGCCCCCAAGTTACGTGGTTAGAGGGTGGCTCAGTCCAAATTCCCAAACCGACGGCCTTGCATCCCTGGGGCATGGACACACCACAAATCGGTACATTTTATGCTGTTTTATAACTGGCAGACCACCAGGGAGTATGAGCATCTACCTACACGCATGTTGGATCTCCGGAGTCCTGCAAAGCCCACGAGGCCCTTCCCTTCCTCCTGAGGAGCCCGAGGCCCACAGAGTGGCTCACACAGAGTCGCGGGAGCCATTTAACTTCTGCTCATCTCACTACTTGGTCCATTGCGTCCCTGCGGATAATTAGTCCTGAAGTCAGGAGCAGATTTATCTTACACCAGGCATAGTCCATCAAATGCCTCTTCCGATGGAGCTCATTTAAGAGAGGCCAAGAAGTCCCAAAGGACAATTAATACGTTTTCCATCTTGGAGTAATTTCCAGCAGGTGCCAAGCCGAAGGCACAGACACACACCCCCTGCAGCGGGGAGGGGGGCCAGATGGTCACAGTCAGCGACACATTTTGAAAGGAAATGCTGCATCATACAGCTTTGACTGGCGCAGACAAGACATCCCTGAAAAACACGTTTTGTCCTTCCAGTTCTGTCTAATCCTTCCCACCTGAAGCCGGGGTACCGCCTGGCATGTTCTCCAGCTAACGTCGATGGTGCGAAAGGAAAGCTGACTCCATGTTGTTATAAACAAAGCATGATAACTACCCAGGGACTTGGGCCGGCTTCTCGGAAAGCAATCATCCCAACTCCACCACCTGAGCATGTTTCAAATTGCCCATCTGACCGGGCTCTCCACCCCACCCGGTCCTCATAAAAAATCCCCTCTGGTAGGAGAAGTGGAAGGGAGGAAAAGAGACTTGGAGAAGAGAAGAATCCTTGTTCTGCTTCAGGAGCAGACCCGTTGTGTCCAATCTTCAGTCTCCACGCTTCCTCCTCCTGGAAGCCAGGGAAGAAAGGAGATTCTTCGGGAATCCACTGAATACCTTCTCTTTGGTTCTGCCACCTGGGCCAGAAACTGTCAGCGCAGACTTCTTCACGGTCCTGCTGAGATGGTGGCCTGAGGCGGGGGGGGAGGGGGGGGGCGGGGGGGGCGGTCTCCCTTGCTGGGAAATGCAGTGCTTGCAGGAAGGGAAGTACATGGCCTTGCCTGTGCCCGTCAGTCTGCTGCCCCCTCCGAGGTGAGTTCTTGTCTCCTCTGCCCCGTCAAGCCCCCACCCCACCCCGTCCTGCCACAGCAGATCCCAGCCAGCTAGAACATGGCACCCACTGTTCTTTACGGTACATAAAAGCACCACTTAAAATGACTGGTGGGTCTTAGTCACTAAACCCATCCAATGGGCCCCCAGCTCACCTTACGAGTATGTAGGCAGTGCCCACGAGCCACTGTGGGCCCCGGTGGTGGCCACTGCTGTAGCAGACAGGGGACCTTCACGTCCTGTCTGTGGCCGTTAGTCCAGCCTCTTCCCCCCTCCGCTACTGCCCAGTCTGAATCCAGCCTGTCTGCACCTGACCTCAGTCTAAACGCAGTGTGTATTGGGAGCTGCTTGGGTCCAGGTGTCCCCTAGGCCTGCAAGTTAGACCTGTGCCTCTTGGAAGGAGAAGCATAGAGCTGGGCTTCTCACTGGCAGTTCCACCAACATCGTGGACCACATAGGGCTTTGGGGTGCACTGTGAGCTGCAGGATGCTGGCGGCATCTCTGGCGTCTACACTCTAGATGACCATGTGACTCTCTGTCCCTGTGGGGTGACAACTAAAACTGTCAAAAACCACCAGTTTAGGGGAAAGAGAATGAGAAATTATGTCTGGCATGACTATAAAACAAGGCCATTTGTCAAAGCACCTGGGTGGTTCAGTGGGCTGAGCATCTGACTATTGATTTCAGCCCAGGTCGTGATCTGATGGTTTGTGAGTTCAAGCCCTGCTTGGGATTCTCTTTCTATTTCTTTCTCTGCCCCTCTCCTGCACTCTCTCTCTCTCTCTCTCTCTCTCAAAAAGAAAGAAAGAAAGAAAGAAGCAAACATGAGGAAAAAGGGCAATTTGCCTAGAGCTCAAGGATGTTGGCTGGAGAGTTGCCTGGGTGGCTCAGTCAGTTAAGCGTCTAACTTCTGCTCAGGTCATGGTCTCACAATTCATGGGTTTGAGCCCCATGTTGGGCTCTGTACTGACAGCTCAGAGCCTGGAGCCTGCTTTGGATTCTGTGTTGGTGTCTCTCTCTCTACCCCTCCTCCACTCACACTCTGTCTCTCAAAAATGAATAAATGTTAAAAAAACTTTTTTTAAAAAAGAATATTGGTTGGAGGTGTTATTGACAGTCAGCCCTGGATTTGGCCACTTCCACACACCTCTGTGTGGGCCGAGGGAGGAAGGGAAGAAGGCGCCCTTAGGAAGGCACCTACGTAAAGCTGGGGGGTCCCAGGAAGGCGCCGTCCAATCCCAACAGCCCCATTGAGCCCACCGTCCTGACGTCACACCTGTTTGGAAGCCCACCCCTGCCAACGCGCACCTGCAGAGAAAAAGAAGCCTTATGTAGGAAAGTCATTTTAAAACACCCCCTGGGCAAAGATGTGTGTCGCTGCAGCCTTACTTACACTCGCAGACTGGGAAGCAAGCGGCTGTCTGTCGACAGGGCACTGGTTAAAAAAGAAAAAGAAAACAATCACAGACAGTGACATTACACGAAGCCATTTTAAAAAGATGGCAGATCTGTATGTGCTGATATGGAAGGGACCCCAGACCAATTTGCCAGAAGAGAAGATGAAGACACAGTAGTGCTCATGATATCCTTTTGTTTCTTTTTAACGTGAGTTAAAATGTGCAGAAGAGCAGAGAAGCTTCCTGAGAGGACACAGAAGAGACTGTTAATTCTATTGCTTCTCAAGGGCCTGGGAGACTTCAATAGAAAAGAAATAAGTTTCATGGCGTGTGCCCGTTCATGTTGTGGATGTTTTAGTATGCGCACGCATTCTTTTCAATAAAATACAATAGGTTTAGTTTAAAAACATTTAGGTGTTCTTATGCATGCAAACACATATGTGCGCCCACGCTGGACCTTAATGTTTCTAGAAATAGGGAGAGTCAGCTGGGCTCAGAGAATAAGAATGTTAAGGATCCCCTTACGATTTCCTTCTCAGGAGTTCTACTAACTCGGATCCTTGCACACAAAGAAGTATGCCTACAAGACGGGAAACCGATCCAGACCGTCTTTAAAAGGAAGAGGCTGCAAGGTGACCCAGGAAAAGGCAATTTTGCTAAAAGGAGTTGGCAACCAAGCCCAGTGGGTGCAGCCCTGAAGTCTCGTATCTTTAAGTTTAATGCCTTTCTAGGTCCTTGGTGCACACTAATTCTTGATAAACAAAGTTGAAACAGTTGGCGAGTTTTTATGTGACTCTTATATTATCACGAATGCTTATTCAGGATTAATACCCGACGCCACAATAAACCAGGGGACCTGCTCACATCCTTGGCTAAAGGGCGGTCTCCACCTACCCCGTGTGCACTCAGTGCTGGAGGCGGATCTGCCGAGAAGGGGCTGGAGGAGGCGAGCAGATCACACAGCTGGTAAAGTCCAAAGAGTGCAACTCTCCATTTATGTTTTCGGTCCAGGGAGTAACACAATGTCGTATCCGGCTGCAATCCTGCTAGATTCGATCTTCGCTTCTTCTAAAGGACTGAGGTGGAAATCTCTGAGAATATCAGCAAAGTCCTATTTTCTGAGGCTCACCACTATCCCTCATGCTGGTGCCAAATCGATGGGTCAGAGGCTAAGATGACAAAGAATTATTAACCAAAAATGAGAATGAGAGGGACAACAGGTGAGTGTATTTCCAAAGTCATTAATGCTCTGTGATTGCTCAAATTTTATGTAGGTTTTTTTTTAAGTTTACTTACTTATTTAATTATTATTTTAATGTTTTATTTATTTTTGAGAGAGAGAGAGAGCGTGAGCAGGAGAGGGGCAGAGAGAGAGGGAGACCCAGAATCTGAAGACAGGCTCTAGGCTCAGAGCTAACTGTCAGCACAGAGCCTGATGCGGGGCTCAAACCCACAAACCGCGAGATCATGACCTGAGCCGAAGCCGGATGCTCAACCAAATGAGCCACCCAGGCGCCCCAGATAAGTTTGTAAGTAACTTAAAATGAGAAGAAGTCACCCAATTTTAACAAAAAGATCAACTTTTTGTTTTGTTTTGTTTTTTGGTTTTTTTTTTTGAAAGATCAACTTTTTAAAAGAGAGCTGGGGAGAGTGAAGGGCACAAATCATGAAAGAGTATTGAATACTGAAAATGAACCTTGGACTGAAGGGGGAGGGGGAGAGAGGGAAGGGGGTGATGGTCATGGTGGGGGGCACTTGTGGGGAGAAGCACTGGGTGTTATATGAAAACCAGTTTGAAAATAAACTGTTATTAAAAAATATTAAGCTATATATTTTTAAAGAGTGCTTGAAGGTCTTCATAGCAGAAGAATCTGTATTTTGAAAAAGAAGGGCCTCTCCTTTGGTAACCTGTGTTTGCTTGGAGTTTATGCCCTACAAGCACCTGATAACAGGAGACTAAGTTGTGTCCCTTCGGTAATAAGTTTCTTCAAAGAAAACCAGAACGTTGCCCATGAAATATACTGGCTGATGAGTAGAACATTCCCTGGCGTCCATTCCTGTGCACGGACATTGAATCTCCTGAACTGTTTCCCACTAGGTAGTTTTAAAGAATTATCCTACATATGCCTATATGCTCAGAAAGACTAAACACAAAGCGAGCACTTCACTTTTTTTAAATAGTTCATTGTCAAATTGGAGTCCATATAACACCCAGTGCTTCTCCCCACAAGTGCCCCCTACCATGACCATCACCCCCTCCCTCCCTCCCCCTCCCCCTTCAGTCCATGGTTCGTTTTTCAGTATTCAGTAGTCTCCCTTGATCTGTGTCCCTCACTCTCCCCCACTCTCTTTACCCCTTCCTCTCCCCATGGTCCCCTGCCAGGTCTCTCCTGTTAGACCTATGAGTGCAAACATATGGTATCTGTCCTTCTCCGCCTGACTTATTTCGCTTAGCATGACACCCTCATCCTGAGTACTTCACTTTAAAGGCTGGGCAGGTCCACAGTCCTTTTATTCAACTTCAAATCACAACTTCATCATCACTGGTTTCCAGATGAGAAAACTGAGGTTCCAAATGGCTCACCTGGGATCACGCAAGGCAGGGCAGGTGAGGCAAAACCTCGGTCCGGGACTGTGGGTCCCAGTCAAGCCTCGTGCCTGGCCGCAGCCACAGCATGAGGCTGCAGGTGTGGTGCCCTGTCCTATCCAGGCAACCAGGGGGCTGAAGAGTTCAGAGGCCACTCAGTCCCATAGCACGGTGTTCGACCAGCTCATGCCCACATTCCTTCCTTCCAGCTCACTGTCTTCCCAGCAGCCTCTGCTTTGCCAAGAAGAAAGCCAAGGCAGGTAGAAAAGAGCCCGCCAATACTACTGGCCTGGCTTACACGTTAGAGCCAGCAGCCATGGCCTGGGGAAGGCGGGCCTTTTCCAGCGACATCTCTCCTCTAAGGGTGACCCAGTGGTTTTCCATCAATATTTCCCTTGCAGGAGAAGTGGGTGACCCCAGAGCCCCACCACCACAGCGAAAACCAGCGAGGCTCAGGGTGTCTATGGGGGAAGAACCAACAGTTCTTCTCTTGCAATTACACTGTTGCCTCTTTTCCCCACGTAGGGAAAAATGAGGCCATTTAGAAAGTCAGTTGAATAAACTGATGAGCCCGATGGGCTGGAACCACAAAACAGATCGCAAGTTGGTGTAAGTCTTCCCCAGAGGGAAGGCAGAAGAAATATGTTGAACACAGTCCTATCTTGGTTAGGTCTGTGAAGGAAACTGTCTTCTAGAAAGGGGAACAGGAAAACCAGAGCCGGCCTCATCCTTTACATTTCCCATTTGCTGGCACCACGCGTGGCAGGACCCATCCATTTAACTTCTGGAGGCCTGGAGCCCGGCCAAGAAACGCACGGCCTCCGTATGCTCGGCAAAGTGTGGAACAGCGACTCCGCGGAGCTGCTGCTGGGCGCGGGGGCAAATCACGGCAGATTTCTTCGCAGACCCAATTTCTCCAATTTATTACTTGATTTTGAGAAATCTCCTCCCGGTGCTCGCCTCTGGATCCTGGCCTTGCAGGAGCCGCTGGGGCTCACTGCCCACCCTGAATAATTGTTTTTCTTGGTTCGCTTAGCCCTCACCTGGCCAGATTTCCACCCGTCATATATATCACATTCAGACTGTCAAAAAGGGAAGCCAAACATCTCAGTCACGATCCTGCCTGGGCCCGCGCTCCTCCCAGCCCGTGAACAGAGCCAAGGAGAAGTAACAGTGGGGAGAAGACTCTCACAGGGTCGTGGACGCCAGGCAGAGGTAGGATGTGGTCTTGTGTCTCTCCCCTCGCTGCCACCCCCTTCTCCACTTTCCTGCACACATCCAAGTACACACACACATGCATATGCAAACACACATGTATACACATGCACTCACATGTGCACACAATTCCTCTACCATACGTCCATGTGTACATACATGCATATATGTGAAGACACACCCACATACAGATGTGTGCATACATTTCACATACCACACACCCATGCATATGTACATGTGTGTGCACATGTATGCGCACGCACCCACATGTGTACACAATTCACGCATGCATGCACACATGCCCGTGTGTACACACATACACGCATGCACATATGTATACACACTTGCACACACACACCACACACTCTTTTGCTGTTTCCTATCCTAATTCAGACTTGACAAGTCTACCCGTTGCTCTAACCAACGACTGGCCCCACGTTAGGCCCCTAGGCTAACCAGCTGTGGTCCAGGCGGGCCCCACCGAAGTGTCCCCTGGTCCAGAAAAGTCCAGTAGTCATTGCTCTGTGAGCATCAGGCGTGACTGGGTCTTCTTCCAAGCATCGAGGCTCCTTAATTTCTCCCCCATGGAGGTTAGAACGTGTTGAATAAATGAATCGATCTGTGCCCAAACTTCAGCAAATCATTTAACCTCTCCATCTGCCAACTGGGGAGCGGCCCCCACCCCGCAGGGCTGCCTCACGGATGACAGGAGCACCGTCCAGGAGCACTCGCTAACAGTTGGGTCTGTGGCTGAACGCATGGCTGGCTATCGATGCCTCGCTTTTGACAAGCTCCTTATTGACAGCACGGCACAGATGCTACAAGAAACAAAAGACATGAAGGCGCGGGGTCACAGCACCTTCCCATAAGGAGCGTTGAGCCATTTTAACGATGTCAAGGTGTGGACGGCAAGCAGACATGGGAGGCACAGCTCCCCCTCTGCCCATAAAGGCTCCTCCCCAAGTGTGGGCTGCCAGTCTCTCCCTCCCCTATCCACCTCTGCTCAGACTCGCTCTTCAGGGACTCCGTCCTTCAAGGCTGCCATCACCAAAGGGTGTGGACTGAAGAAAGGGGAAAAAGTCACGAGCAAAAGGAACTAATTCAAGAGGCCCCACCCGGCCAAGCCCTCTGCAAAAATTCTAAGCAGGAACAAGTCTAGATTTCGTGGGGTCTGACTCTTACACAATTTTGGGGGGGGGGGAGTGCTCTTTACGAAAAAAAAAAGCACCGAAGGCTAAATATAAAATTAAGGATGACTATGCATATCTATGTATAATGAGAAAGGAAATAACAACGAATTCCTAGAATTTGGAATGGCTTTTTCTGAGACACCTTGAGCCAGCGGGCCCTTCCTGCCACACAAAGAAGCTTCTGAATGGCAAAGCGGCTTCCCTCCCAGCACCGTCCACACTCACGGGGCCGTCACCGCTGCCTCTCACTTCGACATCCGTCCTACCTCCGTGCATAGGCACTATGCTGTGAACAGTTGGAATTATCCGATGATTTCCATCCACCTCCTGGCTTGCGGGAAAAACAGAGTTCAGCTCCACCTGCTTGTTTGTTATTAAATGACCCAGATCATGTGAATAAGCCCACGAGAGCCTTTCTGAATTCTGGAAAAAGCACCTGATACAATAGCTGGATTAGTACTTAATATTCATTCCAATTAGTGTATCGGTCTTCACCAGCTCACGCTTGCCGTGCAGAAGGAGTCCTTTGGGTAGATGATGCTGGCCGGCTCTTCCACCTTCTAGCACCTTCCTGCCCCGCAGACCACAGCCCACCCTTCCTGGAAGAACCACCCCCCTCTCCTCCGGCTCTCCATTCACCTGTGCCTGCACTTAGGAACCTCAGAGCTCCACGTGGATGACAGTGGGCTTGTCCATAACCATCCCTGTGGAGAGTTCCAGAAATCTATGCCCTAGAGCTCATTCCATTTCCCCAAGACTACCGGGGGATGGGTAAAAACGCCCCAGGCATCCCCGAAACTTCATGACCCACACCCGCTTGGACACTCACTCCTCTACTGCCAGCTACATGCCCCCTTGAAGTCAGATGTGGCCACAGGAAATGCTTTGGCCAGTCAAATATCAAATTATTTAATTTGATATTCAATTATCAGATTTAATGGGTGACTTTGGGGAGCAATAATGAAGAGCTAGGGGCAAAGTTCTCCCAAATGTTCCTCCCCTAGAGACATCACAATGGAAACCCAAGTTGACTTGGAGGTGACGTCAGAGGGAAACTGAGCCTTCCTAAATAACTCGACGTGCTCCAGAAATCGACATTTGCTGAGACTAGTAAAAATGCAAGTAAGGACTTTTGGTAAAAAAAAAAAAAAAAACCTTTGAAAAAATTATTCAGTATTATTTTGGGGGTATAGTCCTAAATTAATTCATCTCTCTGAATAAGAGACTGTCCATGAAAAGCAAATGCATTGGGTATTTTTCCAGCAAAAAAAAAAAAAATCAGCCATCACAATAAATTCATGCCAACCTCAATTTTCTTTTTATAATTTTCTCTGTGATGTATTTGCAACTTTGTTTTAGTTTTATGGTTGTATTGGAACTAGGAGTATCAGATTTCTCTTAGTTTTGTATTTGTATGCACTACATAATAGAATAATGAACATCATGAAGCCAAAACAGGAGGCCTTTTAAAAGGGACCTCCATTAAACATGACCTGATGTTGAGAAACCCTGGCTCAAGACATCCAGTCGTCTTAGTTGGTCGGACGACACTCCGCAAATATTCTCTGTGAAAGATGACCTCCCAGATGTACAAACCAGAAGGAGACCTTGACGGGACGGGACAGCCAGCGTGTAGGCTGGAAGCTATGTCTGCATTCTCCAGCGTCCATGGTCAACCTGATCTACACGGCCCTTCTCCAACCAGCCATGGTGGGCAAACGCCTGCAGCAGAGGAAGGAGAGGAGAAGACACGCCCGGCGGTGGTTGGACGCAGCAAGCCGTCGGCCTCAAGGACAGAGACGGTGCAGTATCAGCAATCCCACACCTGCCCCCCCAGTGGTGGGGACCCTGGTGTGAGCCTGCAGACAGCCTCCATGTCCTGCGCTGGCACCCCGGGCCCCCAGGGCTTGCTCTCACAGCCCTGCCGAGGCCCCACTCCTGTCGGGGCTCCAGTAGGAGTTCCTATAGGGGCTGCTGGTAGCCCCAGGGGCTGGTGCCACCGCTGTCACAACCCTCAGAACATCTGGCCCTAAACCCAGAGCTTCTGCATCGCCTTTCTTGTCACCAACACCAGCATCTCCCTTGGCCAGGCCATGCTGTGCACATCGCCTGGCTGGCTTGACAATGAAGAGCAAGGAAATTCGTGTTCTTTCCACATCTTGACTGGCATTTGGACCTGGACTGCGTTCCTTAATTAATTAATTAATGATTTGGAAACCCTGATGAGAAATCAAGTCATCTTGGCTTCTTGGGACAAAGTATCGTCCAACGTGAAGAACTGAAAAATCACTTGGATTTGATTACCTGACTCTCTGAACCAACATACGAGTTAAAACGACAGCATCCTTAACCCGAGAAGGTTTAGGCATCGCCTCATCTTCTCCCAGGCACGGGGGAGTTTGCCATTGTGGGGCTGGGGTTCACCCGTGTGTACTCTTCTTTCTATTCCCTAGTACCAAGAAAAAAGACCGAGACCCAGAGTGGCTGAGTCACTTTTCCAAGGCCACACAGCTCATAAGCAGCCTGCATGGCAGAAGCCAAATCTTCTGAGCCAAGGGAGTCCTCCCCCCTGACTTGCAGAAGATGTCATGTGGTAGGGACCCCTCCCTAAGGAGAGAGAAAAAAGGGAGAGACAACTTCAAGGTCACCTGGATGTGCGCCCAGGTGCCTACATCCTTCATGACCTTGTAAGCTGAGACAACTTAATCAGACTGCATGTTTATGGGTGTCACCATCCATGGGAAGCAAAGAAATAGAAAATGTATTAAAAAACTATGCCATGTGACATAGTCCGCTCGGTTCTTCGGGTATGAACCTAACTGAGAATTGCTTCCTGGAAAGAAAATCCTTGGTGTCACGACTCTCTTCGCAAGAATTTTGCTACAGTAATATTCCGTTTTATTTTGTTTCCCTCCCCCAGCCAGTGGCTCTCAAACACGGCACCCATCCATGACAAATAGGCCATCCAGTGTGGCCCCAGATTTCGGCCACCGATACATCCACGCACACCCACTGCTTAGCCGGCAGTCAGCTGAGTGCAGAGCTGAGCCGCGTGGGCCCCTGGAAAACAAGGCTACAATTCAGGGAACGCGGTCAAGGCCTGAACAAAGAAAACTAGTGGGCTCATTGGAGCCTCCAAGAACGGGGCTCGGGTGTTGTTGAAGGCTCAACTGTGTCCCGCAAAAGGGACATTGAAGTCTTAAGCTGCAGTAGCTATGAATGTGACCTTATTCAGAAACAGCCTTTGCAGATGTAACCGAGTTAGGGTTATTGGGGTGGGTCCTAATCCCGAATGTCTGGTGTCCACCCAACAAGAGGAGAAGAGGCACAGAGGAAACCATGTGGAGACACCCAGGGACAAGCCAGGTGAGGACAGAAGCCACGACTGGGGTGATGTGTCTACAAGCCAAGGAACACTAAAAAGCCCGGCAACACCCAGCATCTGGAAGAAGCCAGGAGGGGTCCTCCCCACAGGTTTCAGAGGGAGCACTGCCGGGCGACCCCTTGGTGTTGGCTTTGGCCTCCAGAGCAGTAGCAGACTGCACTTCTGCTGTCATAGGCCAAGCACTGTAAACTTGGCTACGGCGGCGCTGGACAGCTAATGCAGGCCATCAACGGTTTTCCTCAAGCAGCACGGTCCTCACTTGTCTAGTGGTGATGTTAGATGTTTAAGCTCTTCAAGGCGCCGTCAAAAATTTCTGGAATTTTAAAGTCTCCTGCAAGCATACAGGGATGGGGAGCAGCTGCCCAGACCGCGCCTTTCCTTCGCCGCCTGCGTTCCTTCCCATCACTATTTACACCCTCACTGGACCCACCCGCCAACTCTGTTCCTCCTCCTGGACGCACATTCCCAGCGCTCTCCCTGCGGAGTACCGGCAAAGGCAGGAGACGGTGACCGCCGACTGTGACCTGTGCCCCCTGGCTCTTTATGTAACAACCACACACGGTCACACATTCGTTCAGTAGGTAATTACCAAGCACCTTTCACGTGGTGAGATCCTAGATACTACAGCGAACAGCACGGCAGGAGCCTCTCCCAGGGACCGACAGACAGCTGAGAGGACAGAGAGATGACAGAGATTGATGGATGATGATGATGAAAATGAAGACGGATAGACAGATAGCAATAGGCGAGATGCACACAAGAAAAAGGCCAGCTAGTGACAAATGCCAGGAAAGACAAAAATAGTGAAGGGAAGTGATGTGGCAGCCCTGTGGCTATTTTATTTTGTCTGGTTGGGAAAGTCACTGAGGGGTGATTCTTGAGCTGGGCTCTGGATGCACAAGTGGCTTTAGCCACACGCAGGGTGGGGACAGCATCCCAGGCAGAGGGCGTGGCTGGTGCAGAGGCGGGAAAATGCAGGCAGGCGAGAACAGGGGTGGGATGTAGGTGGGCACAGTCCCTCCAACCACATCCCGGCTCCCACAGGTCTAGGGGATCCGGCTTTCTCTTAATTGTTCCGTGAAGCATACGTAAGTTTTCAGCAGGACACTGCCCTGTGAGGTAGAGGATAATCAGCTAGGGGGACAGAGATCGGGACCCCACAAGCTCCTTGCCAGGTTCGATCATCTTTACAAGAATAATAAAATGACCAGCATCACAAAGTGATTGTGGGATTAAGTGAATTAATTCAAGCAAAGTACCAAGCACATGATGAGGATCCAACAAGAAGTGAATGACCATCATTAGAGATCAGCCATCCGCCCAGAGGCTGGTGCCACAGCGGGCTGCCAGAGACTGACCCTTACACCTGAGCTCTGCCCAAACGTGTTTTCACGTGCAGAAGCACAAATGGGGAATACACCCTTTAAAAATCTGCATCAAATGGAGGAGAACTTGGGAGCTGCCGCTGGAGCTGGGGAGAAGCACCCAGTAGTGAGCAGGGGTGATGGGGAAGATGTAACAACAGCTTTAGGAAATTGAGCAAGAGGGCAGGGGCAAGGAGGGAGGAACAGGGGATGAGGAACAGAAATCTACACGGACAAAATAGAAGTGGGAAGTTCATTAAACCTCCCACTAAAGATCAAAAAGTAAAGGAATGCTTCCTGAAAGGGCTTTTGACACCAACCTATCCTGCAGCACCCTGTCCTAAATTAGTGCTATGTCAGTTCGTCCCAGAGGAAGGGCTCAGTCCTGCTGAGTGGGGAGCCTAATTATGTGACCCTGCACGTGGCGAGGGGCGAAGGGGGGGGGTGTTCCGCAAGAACAGTGATTACCTAGAAAATGAAGCCCTGTTGTGCATTGGCTTCTAAGCTCTGTTTGAAATGTTGGGGCCTCATTAGAAGTCACCTGGCCACAGTTTGGGATGCTCATGAGCTGACAGGCACCCCCAGGCTGATCTACCCGGTAAGCTGCTAACCGAGGAGAGATGTGACCAAAGCTGTAAACGAAAATCTATAAAATCCCAACAAACCCCAGGCTGACCTTCAGCAGAGGCTGACCCTCCCGCTTTAGGGGGCTCCGGAGATGTTCCCTGTGAACAGACTTCTATGGCCCCTAAATGTGAGTGCTGTCCGTAAGCAGGTGGCAGGATTGGTGACAACGTGCTGCTCCAAGGGCACCCACGATGCCCACTTGGGAGTGGCCGGGACCTCAGAACAGCAGAGGACCTGTGGCGTGTCCAGGCCCCAGGTACAGAAGTGAGGGTTTCCTGGGGATGGGGCAGGGGGCAGATAGCCAGGACCCTGGTCCCCGGCTGCCCTCTCCCCCGGAGGCCTCCTCTCTCCCACCCACTCTGTGTGCACTGCCTGGGCAGGAGCTCTGAGGCCCCCTCGGCCTCACCTTGTCTCCACACCCCCTCCCGTGGCCGAGGAGCCCTCATGGAAGGGGCCCTCTGACTCAAGGTGCCTCCATTGGTGCCCTCCCCACCCTCCCTCCACACCTAGCCCTCTTAGGCCCTCTTCCTCCTCCCTGTCCTCAGGGGGAAGCCCTGCATCCCTGCCCCACACCCAGCCCCTTCCCGCCTTTGCAGTGAGCCCTCATCCCTGCCTCTGCAGGGTCCTGAGCCCTCATCCCTGGACTCTGCAGAGTCCTGAGCCTGCTTCCATGCCTCTGCAAGGTTCCAAGCTCGCATCCCTGAAATCTGCAGGGCCCTGAGTCTGCATCCCTGCCTCTGCAGGGTCTGAACCCTCATCGCTGATCTGCAGGGTCCTGAGCCCTCATCCTGGACTCTGCAGCATCCTGATTCCACATACCTGCCTCTGTAGGGTCCTGAGCCTGCATCCCTACCTCAGCAGGGTCCTGAGCCTTCATCCCTGCCTCTTCAGGGTCCTGAACCCTCATCCCTGGACTCTGCAGGGTCCTGAGCCCTCATCCCTGGACTCTGCAGAGTCCTGAGCCTGCATCCAAGCCTCTGCAAGGTTCTGAGCTCGCATCCCTGGAATCTGCAGGGCCCTGAGTCTGCATCCCTGCCTCTGCAGGGTCTGAACTCTCATCTCTGATCTGCAGGGTCCTGAGCCCTCAGCCCCCTGCTGTACTCTCCTTCCATGAGACCCTTCCATCAGTAACCAGCACTGACCTTCTGATCTCCAAATCCAGGGTCTTTTCTCAATTCCTTCCCCTGAACCTCTCCACACCTTTAGAGGTGGGCTTCTCCCTGAGACAACTCAGGTGAGCCTGAGGCCAAACTGATGCCTTGCTTCCCTCCCTCCGCCTCTCCACTGCTGGCCCCACACCCTCTTGCAGAGGCATATCAGGAGAAGAGTGGGTGGCGTGGGGTTGAGG